>JAPDEL010000094.1:0-118827 GCA_027569095.1 Aspergillus conjunctus | reverse complement strand
CTGTGCGCAGCTAGCTGCATATACGCAGATTTAAGAGCCGTGTATTGGCCGTCTCTCCCCAAAGGTAGCCTCGCCCAGATCTAGTTATACCGCAAATACATATCAAACTGACAATAACCCCTCAATATTTTTCCAAGCTATCTTAACCCCCCCCCCCCCCCCCCCCCCCCCCCCCGCGGACTATTTCGCGCATTTTACACAGGGAAAGTCGAACTGACAATTATGCAGCCTAACTTCAATGTTGCTTGTACTTCTACCTAGTTGAGTCAACTATGGGCCAGTGGGTATGGATTAATGCTTAGTGGCTGGTAAAAGTTATATCAAGTCTGGGTGGTAGATAGTTATAACATACTATTTCTTTTACGAGTACAGGAATTGAATTTATCTATTGACTTTCCCGTTGTGCGTGGATCCGGAATTGTAAACAGTCGATTGCCCATATATCAGTTGCAGGAACATGGAGCTTTTCAATGGGAAAGATAATTCAAAAAAAAAGGTCGCTCAATGAGGCCATGATCACAGTTTCTTGTCCCTAATGGGAGTAAGAAACAACATGTGCTGCAGAGATATATTTCAGGGAACGTAAAAAAAGGGGGTGAGACATATGGCTAGGCTCTCCTGTTTTTTACTTTGTCTACTACCTAGGTTCGATGAGTTATCAACATCAGGCGACAAGACAGTGGAGAAATCTAAAATCAACCAAGAAATCAAAGATTGGGTTTTCGGCTCAAAACTCCGCCTTTCATGGCAGTTATTTCACCAATGACCTGGACCAGAGGGTGAAATTAGTATCTTGTGACCATACGATCCACGGATGCACATCGAACGGTTTCACCAAACTCTGTATGCATTACGCTGATATGCCAACATGCTAGCTATAAACATCACATATTTCTCTCCTGGTATCCACACTCTATGGCCTAGAGTCTAGCCACAGCCCAATAAACTATAATTCTCTTATTTCAATATCCATGTGGGGGGGTCAGGCTTGTTATTGTAGAAAACCTAAGAAACAGAACAACACATAGATTGGAATTGATAGAAGGAGTCTATTTTAGGGAGACGTGTCCCCCGAAATACATGAATTACGGAATGGAATCTTTGGTATGGAAGATTCCTCTAGATTCTGGCCACTTATTAAAAGGTAGGATATTACTTCCATAAAAATCTGCGAACTTTATACGTGATCGCCAATTAATAATAGTATCAAGGATGAAAGCTTTATTTGTTTTGTACCTCAAACCACTGGACATGATGCACCAAACGGTTCAGTGGGTTATACACCAGGGCCAGAAGCTCCAAGCTCCCATGGGTTTAGGAGCTCCACCAGCCATTACCGGCTTTACAGTTTGCTATCCACCACATAAGAACCTTCATTACTAGCTACCTAGGCAGTGTGGGCTAATATATCCTTCAGGCCACATAGAATTGTGCAATGCTACCGTCAAAGGCATACCTATGTTTCTCTAACGCACAATTCATGAGAACTCTCTTCAGGTCCCTTTGAGTCCCTCTGGCCATACCACCACTCAAACCACGTCAGGTGATTCTCTCTGAGTTGCTTGCAACTCTACTGGTACTTTGGACTTCTCTATATTCCCAAGACTTTTAATAGAGATAAGATCTAAAATTAGGAATGGTTCGGGGACGCATCCCAGCTGCGGGCGTCTTGGGCTACATTGGCTCTTGGTCACGAGACTTAAAACAATGCTGGGATGTTGCCACAGGAGCCAAACTCCCTATGCAGCAGTTGGTTACTAGTGATGTATTAATGAAAGGGCATTTACTAAAAGACTGTGGATGCAGTACATATAAGCATGATCAGTGGCTGGCGCATCATGGAGGAAATTTGATTTACATGCCTCCTGACAAACAAGCAACCCATATGGATCGTCATGGGGATACACTTGCTGTTGGTCATGCCAACGGATATGTGATAATACTCAAGTTAAAATCAGGATTTTCATTCAGGGTTATCTAGCGGGACTGGCGCAGATACCTTGGCTACTTTTGCATTTCTTCTATGTCTGTATTTCCTAATTCACACTGCTTTCACCCTTCAAGACTTCACCTCTTAGCTTAAACATTTTCGTGATATCTTTATCCAGATTTCCAAATTTTGATCGTCGTTCGCCACCTTGGTGAAGAAAGAATTATAGCTGTGATATATAGTATACAAGGCTCACAGACATGACACAAGAGTTGGGCACGCTTAAGACACAACACGAATATTTTAATCTGAAAGTATCCTTGCAAGAATTACTTGCTATCACCATTCAAAGGACCAGGTTATGATGCTAGTGGGAATTTTCACAACCTAAATGAATCAGAATCAATCTCCGAGGCCTAAAAATTGTCAGCGACGAAAATAAATATCAGAGAAACTAAGAACAGACCGAAAAACCTAGAGTTAATAACAATGTTACGGCATTTTCAGTACTAAAATCATTCATTTCGCAAGCAATAAGCACCTGGAGAGAGGAGCAGCACATTTACATACTTAAGAAGAGCCCTGTAAATTATAACTTATGGTTCAAAATCTTTATAATACATGACCTGTGCTTAAGTGTAAGCGTCCGCCAAGTGAGTGCCTAGGGATCGCCTGCTTATTGCTTAGGAAGGTGTTGGAGTAGCAAGCGGTAGCACTACAAAGGAGGTTATCGATGACGAAGGATCAGAACAAATTGCTTAAGGGCCTCAAGTAAATCCAGTCGTATTCGATGTATATCAGCATATCTGATCCCCCTATGGGTGCCTACGGGTCGCCGGTAACCCCGGCTGCATGAGCATCTGTCGGGCACCTCATTGAGATGAGGTGCCCGTACAAAGTTGATAGATCAATCGAGATATCGATCATCGGCGTGGTCTGGCGTGTCGACTACGGATTACCGGATGCAGTAATCCGATCAATCGGTACCTACAGTGGCATGGCAAAAGCATTCGTTATAACATACCGAATACTTTTGTCAACCCACTGTAGGTAGGCGGTTGAAGGTTCGATGGCCACGTGCTCGCCGTGTCAGCGATAAAGCTGATCCGACAGGTATCAACCTGCCTTAAGAAATTCGACAATTCAAGAGTCTGGCAGGTGAAAGCTGCTAGCTGGAGGGCTGTATGAAATGTCTCAATAGGTCTGGATAATGCCTATTATATCCCTCATTTGCGTGTGTCGCCTGAGTGTTTTTGGGGGGGGTGTAGGAATCTATTTAGATAATATTTAGGAGTTTATAGAGTTTGAACCTGCCTGCGAGAGCACCATTTCCGTACGTAATGGGCTCCAAAAATACACCCTCTCTCTTGATTTTAGTTTGCGAGCAAAAAATACTAAAACATACAACAGTCAGGATTCGCATGTGGTCACCCACCATACTACTAACTGACCGGCAAGTGGCTTAAGTACGGCTGAGCGGACGGGAAGCCCTGTTTTCCACTTCCTGTGGTCGTATGTGCTAGTCATCGAGAGATGATGGTATATGAAATAAGGTGGTAAGGGGTATTCCTTGATTATATTTACTGTTATCTTGTCGAGAAGATTAGGATGACCTTGCGGCCATCTGGGGTAACAGCGCAGGAAAAAGATGTGGGTGAGAGAGAGCCTAGGACTCGGCCCTGAATCGATTCAACTCCATTTCGTCTCCCTGTTTCTAGACGCGTCGTGGGTATTGAAACGGTAGAATCACATTTCCAGCAGGATCTCGAGATACAATTCGTTAAAGACAGACTAAACAAAACAAAACAAGACACAGGGAATGAAATTCCCTATTTGATCCATCCACCCCACCCAGGGAGTCGCTCCCAGTTTAGCCCAGAATCCCCCCTTTCCCTTGAGCTCTTGGTCCATTTCCGCCTTCAGCACGGGATTGATTCCCTTTGCTCGCATCTTCTCCTGCTTTGCGAGCGGTATCTTGTGAACCAGGTGGTCTTTGTCGAGGTCTGGGTCGGAGACCTCCTCGGACGGGGTGACGCCCCATTTGTAGCCGGCATGGGCTCGCGCACGTTCAGCATCTAGGTTTATTGTGTTGGACGTCTTTTGGGTGATTTTGGCCGAGGCCTGGGTCTTTTTTGGTTCATGGTCTTGGGGGCCTGATAGCCTTTGTCTCAGAGATGAAATATATGGAGAGAGGAGAGCTGAAATAAGTATATTTCCATCGTGCTCGCCGGGCACTCTGACCATCGGATTCTGTCATCATAATTCCTTGGCAAGAGGCACTGCTTCTTTGTTTATTGGCTTGGGGGTGGAATGTTGGCTGGCTGTGAGGCTCTAAATGACGCAACTGGACTGAGGCTTCAGCAACAACAAAGAAATGAATATACAGAATGAAACAGACTATGGGTTTTCCTCAAAGTAAGAAGCCTTCAATATATAGCAGGATATTAAGGATTCATTTTTATTCTAGGACAAGGATCAAATCACTAATTCCTTGACTATTTTATTGATTGGTTATGTGTGGGTAGAAAATGATCCAGGGGGTCTGTAAGTTACTAGAGAAGGGACTCTGTCACGAATTCCCTAAGCCTAAAACTACCGAAATCGGGCAGACAGGGCTAAACTATTAGTCTTAGAAAGGGAAGGTATATTGTTCAAGTTTTTGGTGCTATTTAGAGAAAGATTTATAATTAGATTATGGTGCCATAGAGTCTTTGAATCGTTCTTGTCTTTCTAGCTTATGATTGGCTGCGGGTTCTGGAGTGCACACTTGTACTAGTACTTACTGAGGGAAGATCTCTAAGGAGGGTTAGCAATGTAGCTCGGATTGTCTACCGAAATATTTCAATCACTTACCTCTTTGAATCTCTACCATATGGTTTGGAAGAGATAAAGTAATGGCTCGTCACCTCTGTCTACAGCAGGGTATCCAGGCGCCAGGATAGAAAGAGTCGTTTCAATTCGCTCGGCAGCACCAATCGGATCATCCTTAAAGTTCCCCTCATCGAATTCTATATATCGTAAGGACTATCATGAGGTATAAACCAGCCACCTGGCTTACGGTCGTCAAATATAAAGGTCTATACTTGTAGTTAGAATTGCCGATATGCACAGAGAACGCAAGAGGGCCAATGCATACCCAGTACTGCCAATTAGTTAATGTTCGAAGGGCTTTCTTGTCAGCGTACGGAACCCAGGTTGCACAGAGGAAGGCAAAGTCCACCTTGACGAAAGCCTCGCCTGTAGTGCTATCTATCTGAAATAATCTCGGAGAGGTGAGTATGTTGTGCACAAGTTGTTATATAGATATATATGGGCGTACTGTTTTATCGCCTTGGTAGACTCTTCCTTGACTACAACATAGTAAATATTTATTACCGGGTCCACAGCCACAATAGATGTAAACATATCTAGAAAGAAGATACATGGGTTGGCTTCGTTGTTGTTCACCAGCTAGGTCGTGCCTGAACCCTGTCTCTGGATGTTAGATTTATCTAACATTTTCAAGAATTATTTCACAGTAATCGTGAGAGATAAGGAATACAAGGTTTAGACTTGAAGTTGACTGGTTCCATAGCTAGCAGCGGGCTATTTATCTGTTCAGAGTGCACCCAACACTGGACCCAAGATGGGCATCAATGACGAAGGCAGGTGGTGCCACCTCTGAAGCTGAAGAATGTCATCACGTTGGCAGTCCCTTGCCGTATCTCTATACTTCAACAAAATCTTACGAACGAACAACCCTGTGCAAAGCTAAATCGAGTGCTTTTCATACAGACCCGCCAGTCATCCATGTTGAAATAAAGTCAGAACCGCCTATTTCCCGAAAGATCTTCTCTATTGGGCTAAGCTTCACATAATAATTTCTTAAACCTTTGGCACGCGATGCAGAGCCATCAGAAATTTTATCTTCAACTCAAGTCGCAGAAGCGACATCTGACGAAGACCGTATCCCAACAAGATTTAGATTTGGGTCAACTTTAGATCAGTACACCACTCGCCCTTATAATATCACTTAATATTCGGTCAACGGTATAACGGGCAGATTCCAACCGAGCAGTTAGATCCGACAGATCCCAACGGAAAGGGTGTAAGGGGGGAATTTGGCCTCCCTTTCAAGTGGTCCGCGATCATTGGTAAATGCCTTTCTGCCTCCACGTCATAGGGTGCCCGAATGGGACAGGTTGCAGGCAGCCAGAAGCAGATTCTTATTCAAATATGCTTATCAGAAGGAGGGCAATATTTTTAGACCACCGGCGCGGCATACAGAAGAAGATGGATACTGGAAGTCTTGCTTGCCCAGGGCCCAGGGTGTTGGAATCACTGTTTCAATGAGAATTCAGTGAAGATCGCCAAATCCGGGCCCCCCTAGGTACCTACTCCTTATATAGTCGTACTATTGCGTGCCTCAGCCTTCAATTGGTAAGGTACCCCTGTGCAGCATATAAATATCAAATTCCGGTTCGATCGCCATGAAGATATTGTTAAAGCTCAAAAGGGGATCCTAATTATTAACCAAGTCAGGCATTTGAGTAAGCTAGCTTAGTTCCATGAGATCAGACGAAAAATATCCTTTTCAGTAACTGCACGCTTGGTATCATACCCACCAAAGAATCTGCTATCTATAGCAACGACCAACCCGAAGACCAACTCCTAGATTATCCCCGGCTTGACCTGTGATGGGTAAATAATTTTCTCACTCTCCGATCTATTCCCCGTCTTCGCTAGCCCCACCATCTACAAATCCCTCATCCTCAATCTCAATATCAAAATGGCCTTCCTCCTCATCCTTGCACAAGTGAGACTGGCGTTGAAGAGGAGAACCACTCGCGGCTCCCAGTTTCTTTCTAGTGTCAGTGATGAAAAAGGGATGATCCTGGCGAAGCTGCCAGCCTTGACACAAGTATCCCATCGGGGTATGCGTGATATCCTGGCCCTGCCGACGAACGGCAAGCCACTCACCGAGGAACGCAAGGGCCGCCTTGGAATCTGACGTGGTATCACGACCCGACACGCACCCGTTAATACCATCAGGCGGCTCAGCAAGTCTCAAGCATTCTAGCACATTCCCACACTCCGAAAAGTCAAAATAGAGGCGTCCCGCCAGGATACCCACCTCAAACACCAGCCAGGGCGGGGCCACCCACCCAAGGGGAAGGCTGGGAATGGCATGATAGGTGAGACTGTTGAAGAGCAACATTTTGCGGACGACCGGCGCCGCATACAGGAGAAGATGGACACGGGACGTCTTGTTTGCCCGGAGCATTGGAATCGCGAGCTCCGCCTCTTCTGGGATGATCACCATGGCACTGTAGGACCGGAAGCTCCAGAGGATCCAGTTTACCGGTCGCTAGACGACAGACCATCCTGTTAGCGTATATCACTGTGCCATCGAGAATCGTCTGACTTACGGTGAAATTGTCCAGGATGCCGCCGTTCTTGACTTTCACTGTTCTGCGGAATTCATCCGAGATGTACAGATGACGGAGTACCCGTGACGCCGGAGCTCCATATTTTTGTCCGATCTGGGTCAATTGGATAAACTCCGACGCTTTCCCGTACCCACTACTGTCATTAAGTAGTCCGGTCGTGATAAAATCGCGAAGCGAGCTGTGAAGGCCAGGGAAACTATACGCAGGCATGCGACGAGGCCGTTGGATCTGCCGTTCCTCCTCCACCTGAAACGCAACCTCTCGTTCCTGTTCAACCTCATCCATTGCAGAACTCTTAAGTAAGCCGTGCAAATTCTGAAAGGCATCCTCTCTCCGTCTCAGGAGGTGCTCAAATTCAGCTAGCTTCCCGGTTAACCGAGGGATGCTGTCCATCGGTGATCTCGAGCGCGGCGTTGAGGGTTCAGGCGTATACAGCTGTTCCAGGAGCTGCTGCTCAGGCTGCTGCAATACTGCCAGGTACGCTTTTCGATGCTCGGTATCTGTGAGGAATTGATCGTAGGCTATCGCCGCCTGCATTCGGTGGCAGAAATCCCGCCCCTGGGAAAAGTAAAGAGCTTGCAGCTCTTGGATGTTCGTGCAAGTCTGGTCCAGCAACCAAGTGACAATGTGGGAGGAGTCTAAATGACCATGTTCATGGTTCTTGCACACGTCTTGGACGCTTTGATGGACTTCGGGCGGCGAGAAATACGTTATCGATTGGGTGGTGCCCAGCTGTCGCATTCTCATGGCCGCTGTGATCTGTTAGCCTACTTGGCTATTCAAGAAAAAGTAAGAAAAGGGTGGTGGGAGGGTACAGCTACCATACCTTGTACAGTGTGATCCTTGGTCTGGTTCAAGCCCAGGGTAAGGGCACCGTATGCGAATGGCGGTAGATTAAGATCGGTGCCCCGAGTGTGCGCCTCATCCAAATACACTAAGCATTCATTTAAATTATCGACAAACGGCGTCGCGATCAGCGGAACATTCTTGCCGTTTCGGTATTGCACCCACGCTTTATTATTGGAGTCGAAATATACAGCCGCCTGGGCCGCATGGTCCTTTTTCAGCCATTCAACGACCAAGGATTTGTTGTCCATCTCAAGGATAAACGCTCCGGCATCAATAAGGATGCGAATCTTTCTCCATGCCAACTGCTCTAGAAGTTGTGTTTCAGTGAGCCGCTTGCCATAATGATTGGCCGCGAGGATATAGTTCCGGTTCCTTGGCTGCAGGAGGTAGGTGAGTACCTCTGCGTTGGTATGAGATAGCCCTGGAAGGTCCTGCTGCTTGATGGTCAGAGGGAGTAGGTGTCTATTATCATTCGTACCACTAAAGCCGGTTGTGATGCCGGGCTTGATCACCACTTGGCTCCTGTCACTGGCAGAAGTGAACAGAGGGATGTCCCAGCCCGAGGCTTGCAGTTTGAAGCTGAATTGTTTTGCGTGAGCAGGGAACACGAAATGGTTCAAGAAATGATTAACTACTACTGTGGAAAAGCGGAGGTGACGCCAGATCTCGGCAATCTGGCCTTCATCGTCAACATTTATAATATTCCAGTATCGCAGCGCATCCGGCAGCGTGGCAGAGCTCTGTATCCACCGGTCATACTCCGTGGCAGGATCATTAGACTTCAAGACGACCTGCAAGCTCTGCTGTATCTGCTTTTGACCAAGACCCTGGTAGTAGAATGCTTGGCAAGTAAGAAGAATCGCAACATCAGGGTGGCCCCATTCAGCCTGCTCAGAGGGGACGCCCTTGGCGTGAAACGGGACGGCGACAGGGTCCCGTTTAGCGTGGAGACCATACTGTACATTCCATCGTTTTTTCAGGCAGAGGAGCAGAAGACCGTGCACGAGCAATCCGCGAAGAAGATGTGCAGTCTTCCAGGCGTGCTGCACATCACTCAGTAGCGATGACAAGGTATCGACGTCGGCCTGTTCAACTTTCTCCTCGGATATAAACCGGCGGATTAGGTGTTGCTCAGTAGGGGTGCGCCCTTTGATGGGTAGTAGGGCATTACTATTGCAAATATCATCCACCAGCTTTTGGATGACCGCTTCCTCAGCTTCGCTGCGCAGAAAATACGCAATCGGGAACTCCGAGATCCCCCGTTCGACCACCTCAACGCTCCCAGGAAGCTCGGTGGCCACGACCCGCAAATGGTGGGAGACCAGGCCAAGAACCGTTTGAGTCACCCTCCATCGATATGGGTGGCCGTCAACCATTAACTGTGCCCCGCTGGGGTATATGAGCTGGGTTTTGGTTGCCAGGGTAAAGTCGCACTCATCCAGGATATCACGGCATACTCGGTTCATCCAGCTCTGAATCGTAACCATTTGCGATGCCTCGCGGTTCTTCCGGTCAGAGACCTGCTGTAACCCACATAACTTGAATGATAGAACATGCTCTGGTATTGTCAGTATAATACCACGAGATGTTAGCATTTCTGCATGAAGATCCTGGTACTGCTGGATTTGTTGAGAGGTGGTAGGCGTTCGGCGGGAAAACGGAACATGGGTTATTTGTCGACCAAGGATCCCACCCAGCCTGGACTGAAGCATTTGCGCCGTCTGGGATAAGAGCGCCTTTGGCACCATCAGTCTGGTCAGCATTAACCCATTCGCCAAAATACAGGCGACCATCGGCATAATAACTGAGGTTTTCCCCTGGCCCATGTTCATCTGCAAAACCGAGTTACTACCAGAGCTTGGGGAGATCATTTCCAAAGCAACATTCACTTGGTCCTCTCGAATTTGGATGTTTGAATCAATCTCGAGAAGCAGCCAGTCGGGATAAGTGCTTGGGTCCCAATTTACGTGACCAGGATTGTCCCGTTCTTGCTTCAGTTTTCGTTCATCACCTTTCAGGGACGCATCGGACACCCGGAGCCAATACTGGGTCGTGGCAATAGCCATCCCATATCTTATCAGCTGGTGCTTCACTTCATCCTGCAGCATGTGGTTGGACTGGGACCGTAGTTGCTCCAGGATCAATGTTGGGCTCATCGATGGCCAGAGGCCGCCGAGCTTCAGCCAAGATGCCCGAGGATCCTTGTGTGCTACCCGGTCAGCTATGTCGGCATGAAGCCGGTCGACCATTGCGAGTGCCTGGGATACCTCGTCTTCCAGGTTCATATCCACCCAGGTCCGCGACGTGGTGGCTTTACTCGTTTTCTTGTAGGCCTCAACGCTCTCTGCCAAGTCTCGTCCATAGCTCGATCGGACAGAGCAGTCAGAGTTTATAAATGGTCGAATGATGTTTTCCAACTCTCTTGTTTCCGGGGTGGAATTTACCGTCCCAAGCCTGAGGACCGATTCGGCTGCTCCAGATAAGGTTTGCTTTGCCCACAGTTTGACTCGATCGAATGCTGGCGTTGCAGCTTTTGCGGCGGCCAAGCCGTCCCCACCACTGTTCAACAGCTCATACGAAAGGCTGGGGATCACCGGGGTGTGCTTTGCATGCAATCCATATAGAGTATCTACAGAGCCCCCAATGGCTGGCTCAATCAGATTCACGCGAGTGGAGTGACAGGTTAGCACATTTTGGACTTGCAAGATATGGCTAGAGAATTGCATTGCTTGGTATCGTATCCGCCAATATGGAATGACCGCGTCCAGCGCCTCAACTCGATGAAGGTAAAAAAACTGGCCAGATCCCTCCACGGACGGATAGTCACGAGGCCATTGTTCGAGAAGGAATTCCGCAAAGGCTTCGCTCTCCTCCGCGCATCTTTCCTCATGCTGCCGCATCTCACCTTCAAGCAGGAGAAATCGCTCTTGTTCAGACTTCTTTCTCATTTTCTTCGTCAATGGTGGTTTTTTGTATTCACGGCAGTGGGGTCGGACAAGCCTAGCCAATTCCTCAGGCGACGGGGGCTGGTCCATATGAGTTCCATCCACCGATGTGAACTGTGGCATATCAAGCAATCTCAAGTCCTCCAGCAGGAAGAAAGAAGCCAATGTCCGCATTATCCGCATGTCAAGGTCCTCACGAAATGCAACCAGGCCTAGTTGAAACATGAGATCAAACCCGTTTTCTTTCGGGCAGTTGCGGCACATATTCACCAGTCCCCCCCATTCATGGGCAAGATTTACCTCGAGGCAGTCGTTTATCGAATACGGTTGGAATTCGCTCGCGTAGCCGCCTATGAAAGGGCATTGCTTCATAATTCCCCTCAAGGTACGGGTTGTATGGACCGATGAGGGGCGCTTGCGTATCAGGCTCAGGACCTCGCGGCTATTCCCTATTGCCTTGGAGGTTGCTGACCTGTTGGGTGGAATGTAGCGAACATCATCCGGTGGTGGTGGTTGCGTGGTTGCGATGCTCTCGGGGCGCTCGTAGATGGACCGGCGCCAGCGGGCCCTATCTCGTAAGTGCTGCACTTTCCATGGCACATCCTCCGCATCCGGAACGGTCTCGTTGGAATGAAAAGGCCACAGCAGCTGAGATTTTGCCATTATCGATTCCACTACGCCCTGGTATCCATCGTGTTGAATTGTGGTGGTGAGGTGGATATCCCAAGAGACAGCTTGCTGTCGTTTCAAGGTGTCCGGGTAGTAACGGCGCCGCGGTGTCAGGTTTGCCAGGGTCTGGAGCATTGCAGCCAGCTGGGGGATCAGCGGGGTCCAAGGCTGACACGCCCCGGATTGCAAGCAGCGCAGGGTCTCCTCCGTACCGGTACGACCCGTGAGTGGATCAGGCAGCACGAATGATGTGAACGCATGTAGCAGGGCCTTGTTGTATAACAGTCGTGGCTCCGGTGGGCAGTGTAGCCGGTGCAACACCGGGTCAATGGAGTACCTCGCATAGTTGCCACTATTCTCCAGGCAGATGTTGACATGGATGCCAGAGCGCCAGTATTTCAGCTTGCCCAGGGTAGTGATTATACTCCGTTGGGATGGATTATTTGCGTCACGCATAACAATCAAGCTTTGGAGCCCATAGAGTGTACCAGCATCCTGATCGGGATCGATTTCACTGGCCAGCTCACGGCATTGAAGCAGGCCTTTGTGGTTCACTTCAAATCTGAGGTCCATGGCCTTGATCTCCACAGACAGATTCCCCTTCAGTGAAATGGGCTGATACACCGTCAGCATCGGGGGAGGGGCAAAATTCTCAAAAATCTGAGCGACGAGAGTAAACGTCTTACTTCTGGGGTCAAGGAGGGTGGACTTGTTGTTCCTTCTTGCGTGGCAGGTTTGGATGCTGATTTGCCAATTCCCAGGCGTGCTGTTCCAAACCTTCGGTTTGCGCCGCGCCTCAAGAATACCCGTTTGAAGGTGAAGCCAGTGCACACAGTCTCTCACCAGGGGGTCCGGAAGGTCAAAGTTGGAATGGTCCCCAAAGACATGTCTCGGAATTAATTGGAGGATTTCTTGTTTTTGCTGGGCTTGGATCACCAGTTCTTGCTCCCAGTACCCGAGATGGATATAATAACCATTTTGCGGGATGCCTAACATATAGCTCATGCCTGGGAGGCTTGACGGAAAGGCAACTAGTTGCTGGTTTGCAAACAAATCTTTCAAGATTTCGGAATCCCGCACAGCGGCCGGCAACTTTCCTAGTGCCTTACCATCTATTAAGAGATGGCCCTCGAGGGTGTGATAATGTATAACCTGTGAGCGAGTCGTCTCATCGGCGCCCGCTTTTGAGGTTACCCAGCACTCGTTTGGCTTTGGTAGAAAGCACCATGGTTGATAGACCCGTGAGGCATTGCTTGGGTTGGGCCACACGGTCTCAATCGCAGATTCGAGACTGTGTGGGTGTTGTTTAATTAAATTGCGGGTCATCTCTCGCATACGGTAAGCCATCTTGATGTCGCGGACTAATATATGGAGAGTCGTACTGGTCAACCGAGCTATGTCGATGACCAGGTTCTCCTGAAGAGCCAGGGTTGCTTCTAGAAATATCTTGAACGACTCAGGATCGAGATGGCTGTCGCCATATGCTTGTAGGGAGAACGTCCGGCGACATAATAATGCCGATAGGAAGCCGTACCGAGCGGCCCTTTCAGTAATGTCTGCTTCCTGGGTAGTGCGAGTCTCGTTACGGAGGTATTTTGTCCAACTTAACGTGATATGTCGGATTCTCAATAAAAGCGCATTGGCTCGAGCGAGTGTGGCTTCGGAGCCAAGGATGTTAACTCGAATCGTCAGGGTCAACAAGGTCTCCATGTAATAATTCTCCCGCCAATTCTCACGGATAGCCTCTACGTGCCGTTCAATCTGATCAAGAAGTGTGCGGCAAAAGCTAGCATCGCTAAACACAGCGTGGACCTCCCGTAAGGGACTTTTATCCGATGCTGGGCCCACCTGGAGAGCCAACCGGTGAAACAGGATCATTGTATCCTTGAGACTGAAGTTGATGTTTGATGCGCCCAGCTCGGTCAAGATAGAGAACCATCTTCTATGTCTCCCAGAGATGAGGCTCTGATGACTCATATATTCATGTACTGTCAGGTCTGGGGGACACTCCGGAATACTTGCCACGGTCTCATAAGAGGAGGGACCATCGGCATCGGCTGCAAAGCCTAGCGAGGAGTAAAGAGATTCAAATGGGAGCTCCTTGGGAAGGTTGAAAGCCATGAGGTGAGCAAGTGATAACGGCTGCTCAAGATTGGCTGCCCAGATATTACGGTTGGAATCAAAATAAGAAAAGGTCAAACCGAGCGGAAGAAATATCGTTTCTGGTTTTACCGGTAGCTTCTTG
Organism: Aspergillus conjunctus; assembly: GCA_027569095.1. NCBI lineage: Eukaryota > Fungi > Ascomycota > Eurotiomycetes > Eurotiales > Aspergillaceae > Aspergillus > Aspergillus conjunctus. Next base: position 104,760 of record JAPDEL010000094.1, on the reverse strand, counting down.
AAGTTATAGTGCGTTCCGAGGTAGGACTTGGTTTTGGAGGCTAGGGAAAACCTCTCGCAACTCCCTGAGAAATGTGTGAGCTGAGGGAAATCTTTCAATAGCATCTGTGGAGCATCCCCGGGCTTTGGCTGTGCTGGGGGGCGAAGTGTGTTGATAATCTCCCATGTTGCATCACGGTAGGCGGCAAAGGCTGCCGGAATATGCAATTCAAACAGAGCCGCTCGTCGCTGCACGCTTTTCTTTTCGTTAGTCCCTTGGGGTAAGAAATCCTCATGGACTTGGATCTTGAGACGTCGACGGCACCGTACATGCCAGCAGTGAGTGCATCCCCGGATATCATGACCTCCATCCGGAAGCCGTCTCTGGGTGCAAGTATGCTCGACCATCTTCTCTGTGCGGTGGTTATACTCCGCATTGACACTTTGGATTTCTTTTTCCTTCGCCTCCCTTGCTTTTTGGCATGCGCTGTCAATACGTTGCTCAAGTTCACAAAGTCTCGTTATATGCTCATTTTCTTCGGACCTGAAATACTCATCGGCAAAGCAACCCTTCTGCGGGTCAGCGAAAATATTCATTCGTGCTTTAGAGCTGGTGCATCGGGCCCGAATGTATGTCTGGATAGTCCCCAGGCGGTCCAAGTCGAAACGCCGCCACAAGAGCAATACATCAAGTATCTCGGGCTCAAAGCATGGATGGTACTCGTTCAGAAGCGGGTGAGCCTTAGTCGCATAACGGTCCATGGTAACCCACAGCGAAAAGATGTTAAGGACGAATATGCTCATCTGCTCGCTGTTGCCATGATATGCGTCTCCAAGGGAGTTCAAATACTTCCTGATCTCATTCGCCATGTCCTGGCACTTCTGTATGCACTTGCGGGTAGAGGCAGGGATCGCTTGGGGAAGCGATTCAATATGCGTCTCAAGCTCCTCCAGGGCAGAATACTTTGTCAGTAGCGAGCTGTGAAACTCCGTTGTGGGTTTTCTCGAGGCAGAGCCCAGATCTTCCGGGTTAACTGGCGACCGCGCCGACCCTGGGACGCGAGGCTGGAGGAGAACTCTTCTCATATATGGCCCGCTGTTTAAAAGGGTCAGGCGGAGATCCTGGCTGCGCGCACGTTGATTTAAAGGCGGAACCTTGCGTTGGGACGATGCTTTGAACACATTCCATTGTGATTCAAGGGCGGATCTAGCCACCAGGATCTCGCTGCGACAGCTAGACCCAATTCTCCTTATGAGAATACTGCAATTTGGACTGGCAGGGGAGCTATCTAACGCCGTTTCACTCTCGAGCTTCGCCAGCCGACGGCACAGCTTTGCCATCAGAAAACTGCATTGTTCCGGACTTAGGGTGTAGACACACTGTTTCAGCAGCTGCGATAACAAAGTACAAATAAGGCATTTATATTGCACCCGCCCTTCCTCCTCCCCCAGAGTGAGGTAAAGTAATCTTTGCACGGAGACGCGGAGCACGAGCCACAAGGGGCAGCGTCGCCATGGTAGCTCTGCGTCATCCCAACACACATCATCCTTGACCCGCTTCCTTAGGACGGGAGGGTGTACGCGACTTCCGTTGACCTCCAGCAATGTCATGAGAAAGTGGGTAATGAGCGCCGGGTCCACGGTGTCACGGGCCTCAACAATGGTGACGCCAGCTTTGTGGGTTTTTGCGGCGAATTCGTCCAGGGATTCCAGACTGGCTTTTTCCAAGAATGAAGCCAGGTTACCTTGAAAGACATGATTCTCAAACTCAGCACGAGGCAGGGACACGGAAATCTGGGGGAAATCCCACTGCATGGCGCCCTTGGCAGCCAGCGTTTCTTCGGCGGTGGGGGACGCCTGGAAGGCTTCGAAGATGACTTGATTTCTATAATCCTTAATTTCATTTCTTCTCCTTCTTTCTTCAATAAATTTTTGCAAGTAGATAGCTTACCCATCGGGGCGGATGAGAACGCCTGCGTTCTGTTCGGTGATGTGTAAAATGATCGCACGATGCGATTTCAGCTCCTGGAGGGCCTTCATCAAAGCAATCTTGTTCACATGTTTATCTTCGTTGACCCGAGTGCAAGTTTCCAATGATATCTCAAGGCCGTCCCAAAGGGCGAGGGCCTGCCCCTCTACGTAGGTCTTGATTGTTCTAGACGCAGCCAGAAGGCGCGCCAGGATGTCTGCCTCGACCTCCTCAAGGCTGCCATCCTGTTGTCCTGGGAGCTGAGGAGGGAAAACAAGATGATTGTAAGTTAGAGGTAATATAGTTTGATTGATAGCCATCATGTGTCGTTGGCTTGTATTGAGAGTGAAGAGTCGGAAGGAGACTCTGAGGTGATATCCACGAGCATAACGAGGAGGGGTAGATGTAATCGTCTTGGACACCGCAGCCACTTTGCATATTGTCGTTGGCGATTGATTGGCCTTCAGTATATGGATTATGCAGCCTTTGCCGCCCAACCCATCAGCTGTGAACTGTGCAATGAATCACAGCCTTGTGCAAAACGAAAATTGGTTGGCGTGTCTGCCTCGCCTTGGTCTATCACAGCCTTGGGCGCCATTACGAATACAATGGTTTCTCTGGGCCTTATCGGCTCACCATTAACCTATAGGGCCACAGTCCTGGTGGGAAAGTATGTTGACAGCTTTCTTTCCCCGGCATACACTTAGCTTTATGGTGGAGTCCCCAGGCACGCGATACGTCGAAGTCCTTCTGGTCGAGTGGGTTTGCCGGCTGCGGGTTCTCAGCCGCCGGGCGCATGCAGATAAGAGGGGCTGGTCAGACATTCCATTCCAGGTTGCAGCTCTAACTTGAACATAAAATATAATAGAGAATAAACCATAAAGAGCTACCATCTCCGCAGGTCAAATATCGCCGCCTAGCTGTGTAATCTGCGAGTCTTGAATTTGTTAAAGACTGTACCTGTTAACCCTCTTAACTCAAGTAACCAGCTTAAGCATACCTATAGTATAACGTAGAATACACAGATTAAATATCCCACTAGTCCCACAGCATGGATCATCATTCCTAAAATGTTTAGATATGCTCTCTACCCACAATTATCAGGCCGTATTATGAGCAGCATTGGCAAGTCAGGCTACCTGAATATGGACTTATACCTGGGTTTTTATATGGACTACTTGAAGTTAACCCAAAGCACTTGAACTGATGATTTCAATTTGTCAACCTCCTGGGATTGAGTGTTGTTCACGTGATCAAGACGCTATGGAAACGAGGATACTAGGGTAGCTAGTCGTTGAAAACGTTATTGACATAAGTAATGCCTAAGCGCAGGATTATCCGACTTCTTTGAAAAAAAAAAGCATATTAAACAGAGTCCAGTTATAGCCGAAGACCACGTCAGCCTTCCAGAAAAAATGAGTGCAGAGTAGTGCTTCAGGCATTCAGGCAGCCTCAGGTAAAGGCCTGAAGGGTAGGTGGTGTTGGGTGCTAAAACCCAACGAATCAAAACTGCCGGCAAAAAAAAGAAAGAAGATCGGTAAATAAAAACATACAACAGCAGGGATTCGCATGTGGTCACCCACCATACTACTAACCTGCCGGCGTGTGGCTTAAGTACGGCTGAGCGGACGGGAAGCCCTGTTCTCCACACCCTGTGGTCGTATGTACTTATCACCAGAAGATGAGGGTATATCATACATGGGCAAGTGTATTGCACAGGTGATGTGATGACATCGCATTTCAAACATGGCAAGTAGTTCTAAATGCAAGACTCTTGTGTAGCATTGAGTCAGCAAATGAAGAATCAGCATCACCAACATGTCCATGATACCTGGTGATGGGAATTTAGCCAAAGCCTTCTGCTTGCAGGTGATGTAGAAACACTTCTTCCTCTCGCCAACAGTTTTCAGTTACTGATGATTTTGTATTGTCTGGTACATGTTTATGTTTTTCAGTTATTTATAGGAAACTTTGCCCATCTCACGTAACTCATCCTAGTATACAACGGGTAATGTTATTTCGCCGCCTTCTTGGTGTAACACTTGATCAAAGGCTGCCAGGATGGGAGCAAGACAGATAGGAAGAGAAAGGCTATGTACAATGGGTCTCGTTTATCTTATGCACATCAGTAGGCAGTACTGAGAGTTTTTTTCAAGTGTTGGGGCTCCGGATCATAGGTTATCCAGGGCTGATCTACCTCGCGTGGAAAATATATATAATGATGGAGTGGGAGTTTAAACCACGTCAAGATGGAATATATGTCGAACAATATCCGTTTAAGATACAGCGAGGAGTGTCGTCGACTGTACTTGCCACCAAAGCTTTACATTGAGGGGGCTGAAAGTTGATCCTTCGTTTGCGTGACTATGGCAAAATCAACAACTATAAATTGATATGATTCTAGGTATAGGCATACTGGTCAACACTTTAGGGTAAAGCAGATAGAATCTACGGAGTTCTTGAAATGAATCACGTGTATCTATTATTCTTACCGAAGGGCCAGACAGAAAACCCAGGTGTTAGGGCTCGAGCGACAACTCAATCTCCAACTGCGGTGTCCAGGCGATATTCTGCCGGCCGGACAGGATACGGAATGCTATCTTTCGCTTTCGTGGTACATAATTATGCACATAAAAATGGATTTACCCCGATATATACATATGAAATATGCGAGGGATGGCAAAATCACCTGGTAGGGTGTGATTCTCAGTCTCAGAATAGTAACTATTCTCCGTGCCCCGTTCCATTCGAGTGTTGGAGTGAGGGAGGGTGTCGCTTTCAACACCAAGATCCCGATGTGACTGTCTCTCCGGCACCGGTTTCCTTAGTGGAAGCTAACTTAGGTTGCGACCTCCAAGATTGCCACTTTTAATGAGAGAGAGAGAGAGAGTTGGTCTCAGGGGGCCGAGTCTCTCATGACCGCTAGCGGGGCCGTGAAAAGTTTGCTCGGTTGCCCCGTGGGATCGCCCGGTAGGCATCATCATCTACCTACAGGATCATCGTTTAATTTTAGTAGTCAGGGGCTAACTATGCCGCTGACATGGACAATCTGGATTGGGACGGACGCTTGAAGATCCTGCCAAAGAGTTATCAAGCTCAAATACGAGAAGGATACTCCAGTGTACAAGGGAAGAGAAGGATTCTGTCAATGAAAATCGAAGTCGTAGACGGTTTGCTCTCAAGGGTCGCCGGTGAAGGAGGCAAACAAGGAGATCTCCGACTTAGTAGGGCATGATATGATAGGACTGTCTTCTCGAATATTGAATATGCGGATGAAGCAGAGAACCTTATTTTCAGCGGCAGCACCTCGGAGGGCTCCACTGGCCCTCCTTGTCTGGACTGTGCTGGGCGTGGGATGCGTTTTGAAGGAAATTCTGAAATCCGCCGGGATTGGAGTCCGTTTGAACATTGATAGACCTATCAGATGATGAACCGAGGAGGGTTCTCTAGCCTCTTTGGGCTGATATCCTCTTGATTTCCATCGCCACGCAGAATATCATCGTCTAATGAGATATCTGAAGTCCGGAATGGCTTCAGAGTTTACGGGCTGGGCTGAGGGTGTTCTTTCGATGGCCTGTTCCGCCTCCAGGAACAGCAAGGCGCCCTGGCCAGGCCCTGAGAAATACTGGCATGACTCGGCAAGGGTTGTTTTAGCAGTGTGAAAATTCTGTTCATCATCTGTTTTCGGCCAGTAACTCCCAGTTTGGGCTATGAATCGCATATTGATCATCGAAGGGGTATCAGAAATACTGGAGACTGATGAGTGAACCCTGAAACTATATCAAATCAGGACAGTTTTCCGAAAAGGCAGGATCCCCAGTTGGGGACATTTCCAGGGCTGACGTGTAGTCAGCAAGGCTCGCGGTGACGGTTCCCTCGTTGGAGTCTTCGTGGTTCCTTGACTGTTCGACTCACGCTGCCACGCACCTTGCTTTCCTCTCCTGCTCTTGAGATTGGCTAGTTTTGGGGAGGGTGAGCTAAGGAAAATGCAGGAGACGCCGTAACTTGACGCAGCTAGAACTTCTAGAAGCCTCGAATGAAGGGCCAGAAGGATGCCACGGGCGCCGGTTCCTTGCCCCCAACTCGCCCATGCATGCAGCTAATTTCCCGGGGATTAAGATGCTCGTCATTTCCGGATGGTCAGCTCACCCCTCCACGGGCAGAGGAAACGCAAAAGGCGACAAAAAAGCAAATGTGATTGAAAGACGCGTTCTCTTTGGACAAGGTTCGCAGACTGGTAAGACACGAGACCACCTGCTCGGGAATTGAAGACCAAGAGAAGACAAGCGTGCCCAGAGGAGTCTTTGGCTGCTTGTTACTAGTCAAGATAAATGGCGCATATTCAAGAAATGCTGGGCGTGGGAGTTTGAGTGGATGGAAGGCGAAGACGACCCTGTCCAACACGATGAATGCACGCGGAGGGCTTGGCGTCCGATCGGCCAGAAACCACGGACACTCCGCCCACGTGCTGGGCTCGCGCTCTCCCATTGGCCGGGGCACCAGCGCCGCCAAAGCACTCTCCCGAACTCCACTGTGGATGTGGGCGTTTGGGAGTCCTCGAATCACCCTCGTCACTGACCCTCCCATCCCCCTCATGCCCTCAAATCCTCGAACATATAAGGGCCTGCCCAGACGCTGCCAAGGTGCCAAGTTCGTTTGGCTCTGTCGAAGCTCTGGATCGAGGACGGTTCCAAATTGCGTGTCAGATCGTGGACGACGAATCGCGCTCAGGCCAGAGGGAACGTGGCCGCACGCTGCCCTTCATTGCCCATCGCCAGGACGCCCCTGGGAAAGTGTGTTGCACCGCTAGTATCATACGACCAGGTATTCTCCCATACGACCACCTCGTAAGTACCGCAAGATGAGTAGCTTCAACGACGAATGAGGCACGGCGAATATGGGCAATATCGGGCGAGAAGGAAGGGCAATTGCGTATTAGTCTAGGCGACTGACTGGACTCGGGGTTATTGTGTAAGCGCAGTTTAGTGAATGAAAACTATTTGCATTCTAAAGACCAGACGTTGTTAGAGAATGCAGCAGCGCGTCTCCAACAAGGAACAGAATCTGATGCACCGGAGGAAAAAAATCTGTTTCAGCTGCGCAAGAAGCTCAAACTCCAAGCAAGAGCCCAGCCCTTGGGCCCAGGCTAAACTTTCCTCTCGCCGGTCTTCGACATACAGCTAAAATACTAGCGCTGCGCCACTTTGCCTTCAGGGCACGCGAGCAGCCGGGGCACCTTCGACCACGGGCTGTCCGACCGGTTTTCGCTATCAAAGCTAGTGACAGTCTCGCCGCCGCCGACCTGCCAGCGATTGCGAGACAAGGGGGCACGTGGGGTGCAGGACGGTGTCCCGCCAGCAGGGTGCCCTGCAACATGACAGGTACATAAAAGCATGATGTCTCGCTCTCGCAATCATCCTTTTTTCTTTCCTCATACAACCAACCCCGGTATCCGGTCAATCATCCTTCTCTTGATCGACTGTCCCTGGCCCGAGGCTTCATCAAGATGACGCTCAGCCAATACGACTACATCTTTGCCATTGGCACTCTGTTTGCCATGCTCGATGCCTTCAACAACGGAGCAAGTGAGTCATTGATCACTCTGGTTAACTTGGCGAAAGCATCATAGCGACTGACTCATGAATCTTACTAGACGATGTGGCTAACGCCTGGGCTACCTCCGTGTCCTCGCGGTCCATCTCCTACCGCCAGGCTATGGTGCTCGGTACGATCTTCGAGATGGTGGGAGCCATCACTGTCGGTGCCCGAACTGCGGATACCATCAAGAACGGCATTATCCCCAACGACTCTTTCAATGATAACGCCGGTGTTCAGATGCTTGCCTTCACTTGTGCCCTCGCCGCCGCCTCCTCCTGGGTGATGTGGTGTACTCGTAACTCCACCCACGTTTCGTCCACCTACTCCCTCGTCTCTGCTGTTGCTGGTGTCGGCGTTGCCACTGTTGGTGCTGACAAGGTCCAGTGGGGTTGGAACAACGGTAAGGGTATGGGTGCTATCTTCGCTGGTCTGGGAATGGCTCCCCTTATCTCTGCCGCTTTCGGTGCCATCACCTTCATGCTCATCAAGACCATCGTCCTCTTCCGCAAGAACCCCGTTCCCTGGGCCGTCTGGACCGCACCCTTCTTCTTCCTTGTTGCTGCCACCATCTGTACTCTGTCCGTCGTCTACAAGGGATCTCCCAACCTCGGTCTCGGCAAGAAGCCCGCCTGGTATATCGCTGCCGTTACCCTCGGCACTGGTGGTGGTGTCTGTCTCCTCTCCGCTCTCTTCTTCGTTCCCTGGGCCCACGCCAAGGTCATCAAGAACGACCCCTCCATCCGGTGGTACCACGTCTTCCTGGGCCCTCTGCTCTTCCAGCGCCCTGCTCCCGCTGAAACTGGTATCTCCAACGTCCCTGATTACGCTGTCGTTCAGGAGGATGTAGACCTCACCCTTTCTCCCACCATCGCTGGCTCTCCCGACTCCCTTGCCAAGGATGCCCTCCCACAACCCGCCCAGGACGCCGAGAAGGATGTCCGTGTCGTCGAGGCTCAGATCAACTACCGTGAACTCATGGCTCAGGGTGAGGCTCGCTTCCAGGCCAAGCTCCGCAAGGGCCGTGGTCCCCTCGGCTGGGCTCTGCGTCTCCTGCACGACAATCCCATGGGCGCTGGTGAGATGTATGAGATCCACAACATCGTCCGATTCCTCAAGCGTGTTCCCGCCCAAATCGTCGTTGCCCTTCTCTATGGTCTCCACTACGATATCCACGCCGCTCAGAGCGGTATCCAAGGTACCCCCGAAGGTGACCGTATGGAGCGTGTCTACTCTTACGCCAAGAAGTACCCCAACGAAGTCGAACACACCTACTCTTTCATCCAGATCATCACTGCCTGTACCGCCTCTTTCGCACACGGTGCCAACGATATTGGTAACTCTGTCGGCCCTTGGGCAGTCATCTACTCTGCCTGGAAGACCGGCGAGTACCAGGCCTCTAAGGCTCCCGTCCCTGTCTGGCAGCTGGCGGTTCTTTCTGCTACGATCTCCGTTGGTCTGATCACCTACGGATACAACATCATGAAGGGTAAGCCATCATCCAAAGAGTCCCACGCTTCTTATTCCACATATGCTAACTCGGTAATCTAGTTATGGGTAACAAGATCACGTACCACTCCCCCAGCCGTGGTTCTTCCATGGAGATGGGTGCCGCCATCACCGTCCTTATCTTCTCCCAGTACTCTCTCCCCGTCTCGACCTCCATGTGTATCACCGGTGCTACTGTCGGTGTCGGTCTCTGCAACGGAACTCTCAAGGCTGTCAACTGGCAGCGTATTGGTCTGTTGGGCTTCGCTTGGATCATGACCATCCCTATCGCCGGAACCCTCGGTGGTGTCCTCATGGGCATCATCCTCAACGCCCCTCACTTTACTTGAAGAGCCGGATTTTTATTCGCTCATTTGACTTCTCCATTCACCCAAGTGTCATGTTTATATAATGTTCCCATGTTTTTATTGTCAGCCAATACCTTTATACCTCATTACCCCTAGTTATTAAATATTATAGATCGGGCCTGGACTTTTTGCGTCCCCGAAACAACGTTTTATTAATTTGTTCCCTCTTTAAGACGAGTAAAGCTAGTTATCCAAGCTTTGATGAGCGCGCCGTGGCGAATACCTCCGGGTAGGTAACCACATGCCCGCCTGTCCGACCAGCACTCTTGGAGGCGGCAGGCAGCAGTAGTTCCCCGCTTTCCCCCACCTCCACCTCGCTGACAGCTTACCTTAAAATCATCCCAGTTTCCACATGTCCAACTACACACATCAGCATGGGACAAATACCCATTCATGCAATTAATCCATCCGCCCAACTGAACCAGGAGCAATGTCTCTTATTCTCCACTCTCCCGGCTGAAATCCGGACCGAAATATTCACCTACGCCTTGACCGATTACGACGGTGAACCTTTCGATCCCAACACATACTGGTATCGCCCAGGCTACACGGCCTCTCGCCGAACTTCAACAGCGCTTCTGCGCACCTGTAAGCGAATCTACTTTGAAACATGGTTCATGCCGTTCGCCTTGACAGAGCACATCTTCTACCTGGCCGCCGACGATCGAGTACCGGGGGGATTCGACCAAAATGTAAACCGCAAGTCTCTCCAAGCGATGCAGACCGCTCATGGCGATTTTGGAATCCATCGCATCAGAGTGTTCCCCCAGCTCTACTGGCTGGAACCGGGGGACAAATTCCAGCGGCTCCTGGATACCCCCCATTTCCGCCCGAAGCATGTAACCGTGTCGATCCGGTACACGGACTTCTGGAACTGGGAGCGCAACAACCGGCTTTATATCAATTCGCTGTGGGTAAATGACGTTCGACTCCCAAATAGTGTGTCATCGTTAAGCATTGAGATGGAGACGCTCGAGAGACGGAAGGAGGAGGTGGATATCCTTGCCCAGGCGGCTGTGCAGGGGTGGTTCTTCCGCCGAAAGGATGAGGCCGTGCTCACGGCGCAACCGGCCGATATTTCGACGTTCAAGTGGACAGGAAGCTCGATGATGAGTGGGATACGATGGGTTCGAGATGAAAATTGTCCCGGAAAGCTGGATTATCATGTTGTGACTGTGACCTGGCGTCTGGCGTCAGAGCCGGAGTCGGAATTGAACTTGGTAACGCCCTGCCCGGATATCAAGGTTCCTGATGACTTGCAACGGCCGCCGCCTCCTTTGTCGACTTGGATCTCCTTGCAGGAGAACGATATGCGTGCGGCGGGGGTCTCGCTTGATACGCCGGCTGAGGAGGCTCTGGCTGCTGTCCGGCAATTTCGTATGTCGAGTGCGGCGGCTCGAGCTCGGAGTCGGGGTGTGATGCGGCATTCCACAAGGCGCTCGTGAATGGAGGAGTCAGAACGGCCATAGCGGCTTGTTTCCTGTGTTGGATGAAAATTTTCAAGCTCAGTTTGAGGTGTTGATGTTTATTCCGCTGCTGTTATAGCCTGTCATAATTTGTGTATTTTTGTGTCACGACACTCTTCTGCTGCATTTTGATCCTGTATTCTGGTATGGTGGAATTAAGGTAGAGTGAATCAGGTTTAAATTCACAACACGGAAAATATATGATTCAATAGGAGACCCCATAGAATGCGTGCGGGTGTTGCTCTCTTCCAAGTCCTCGATGCAGTGATATCACATGACACTCCCCTGGCCCGGCCTCATCTCCACCAACACCGAACCTCATCACTCTTCAACTCTGTCCAGCTCAACATACCCATTGTGCGTCATCTATTTAACCAATACCCTCACACCCTTCGAATTGAGTTTAGGAAAGGGCAAAAAGAGATCATGGATCACGCGGACATCATCCAACGTCGTTGCGTACAATTCGAAATCCAGGTCGCGGAAGATCTTTGGGACGACAAGGAACATTTCTGTCCGGGCAAGGCTGACTAGTTGTTAGTAGGAATACACGACTGGAAATCACACCCTCGAGCTCACTTGATTCCAATACACTGCCGTGATCCCTTTGTGAAAGAAACCATGTACCTCTCCAGGCGCTTGCGGATGTCGGGGTCCACCCATCGTTCAGGCCTGAAGTTGTACGAGTCGGGGAACAGGGTTTCATTATGATGGAGGAAGATGCTGGTCATTCCAACTGGAGTCTTCTACAGTGAGCAAAAGCTGATACGGATAATGAAGGAAACCCTACCCCTCTCGGAATTGTCCACTCGCCGTACGTGAGGTCTTGATACGGCGCTATCCTTTGGAGCCGAGTACTGAGGCCGTATGACAACCGGAGCCCTTCCAAAATAACCCCATTCTGTTTTGGTTAAGAGTGCCCCATTCCTGATAATACGGAATACAAACATACCAAATACGGCATGTTCTCAAAGTCCACGCATGACGCCGTTCGGTCAGGGTCAAGCTGATTGAGCTCCTGTCTTAACTTTTCAAGTTTCTCCGGCTCGTTGAGTAGGTAGAATGTAATGAAGGAGAGTGTCTTGGCGATTGTCTCCGCTCCAGCCCCGATGATCACCTGCATCTCTTGCGCCAGGCGAGCTGCGCTCCGATACTCTTCCGGCAAGTCGCTGCCAATGATATCGTGGAATAAGGTGGGTTGCATGGACTCGTCCAACACTTTCTGCTTCATAGTTCTGACGTCATCGCTGTCAAGCACCTCTCGAATACGTTCATTGCATCTCCGCTTATGTTTGAAAAATAGATTCATCCCGGGGTCAAAATAACCAACAATCTTCTCTGGAAAGGACATGAAGATGGGGAAGATCCACGGTAGATGCTTGAAGGTAACGGCTGACTTTGCAATTCCCGATATTGTCTCACTCCACAGGGGAACAAAACCGGGCTCATCGAGATAATTGTATTCCTCCCCCATCGTATACTCCGATACGACATCAGTTGCGTATGCAGTAAAAGCGTACTGTACATTTATAGGAGCAACGGTATCCTTTAGCTCACCCAAGCGACGACATAGCTTGTTCACGAGCGACTGGATCTTCGGTTCCAGGCGTCGGATCCTCGCAGTGGAGAAGAACGGATTCATATGCGCTCGCAACATTTTGTGTTTCTCGTGTTCGACGGTTGACATGATAGAAAGAGACGTATTGAATTGTCGAGCGAAAAAGTCCCATTTGTTACGAGGTGAGTCTCTTGAGTACAGGACGCTATAATACTCCGGATCGTCTATGTGCAGTTCGTGAGGCGAAATGCGAATAATGGGCCCTACATTCAGATGGTGTCAGTGGAGAGGAAGCGACCAAGACGAAAGCGACTCGAACCGTATCTCTTATGGTATTCCCCGATCTTAAAAGTGTACTGTCCCCGTTGAACGACATCATAATAAAATTCGACCCAGCCCGTCAACGCCGCAAGTTTGGGGCCCGGAAATTTGGCGATTGGGGAGAAGTAGAGGCGATATACAGACTGTATCACAGCGTGAATTCCTAAATATAGTGCTATAAGCACCCAAGCTGGCTGAGAAAACAAGAGTCGGATAATCTCCATGGCTCTGGGTTGGCCGGGAGAGAGAGCAGGGGAGGTTCTCCCACCACAATAAGTTTCGTCCAGGTGGTGGTGGCCCATGAATTATTAAGTCGCGCACCACCGTGCGAAATGCTTGAGAGCAGGGAATATACTCCTGGGCTAGCCTGAGTATACACCAGCCGTCTGGCCCTTATTCTCTGCTCCAATAACGATCAGTTTCCGCGTGGGTCGGAGGGCGGGGTTGACAGCGAGCCGATATCTGCGGCCTTGATTATTGGTGCAGCCAGGTCTAGTCAGACGCGGGAGAGCATCTCGGTAGCTGCCAAAATGCAAGCGATGCAGTAGACTGCTTCGAGTAAGGTGAGGTACTTTTCTCGCCGACTTCGACCTGGCACGTCTTTCTGCCGATAAAGGTTTATATTTTGAAGGTTGACCAGGCGGCGGTGATTGGTGGTACAACTAGACGAATTTCGACTTGTGAGTCGGTGGAGTAAATACGACGACGCAGGACGGACCAAGCGCAATGTCAGTTTGAGCCAGTCGCACGTCAGGGTCGTAAAATCATCATGACGCTCTACAACAACGCCGATCGCAGGATAATGTTGCCTGCCAACCTATTCCAACTCTGAACCATCTCAAGGTTGAAAGACAGGCCTAGCTCTTTCATCTTTTGCCTAAAGCCGGGCCAGAAGTGCCCCCAATTGTTTTCCAACTTTCACTGATTTACTCCGTGTTAGAACCAGCTATATCCAGCAGTCGGCCTGTATTGTGCAGATTAATCATCTTTCGGCCGGCCAACTTTTCCAACCTTTCGCATTCCGAACACTGTTAGGAAAACCATTGCTACAGTCCCGGCAAAGGATGCCCAAAATGCAGCTTTGTACCCCAACGCAAGGGCCTGTCTGGGGGCCATTCTTTGAAGAGAGTTTTCAGTCACCGCATTTGCAAGAATGCGGTGAGATTCAGCCCGATACTCATTCCAAGCTGGGTGCACGTATTCGAAATTCCCCCTGCAAGACCATGGAGAGATCGTGGGAATTTCCGGGTGATAACCTGGATAACATCAGCCATCACTCGGCACAACTTTGCCTGACTCGCTTTGGCTGAGCGTAATCTAGACATGAACGTACCAATTTTGCAATCGTGAGTGTCACATCGGACCACATTGGGGATAAGAAGGCCGCGGGAAAGGCCGCAGCCCAGTAGGAGAGATTGGAATCGTCGATAACGACCAATGCCATAATCAGCGGCGGCACTGCACTGAGAATCGCAGAACCTCCAATGAGGATATCAGCGCGGATATGCCGTACCACTGCGGCCGTGACAACGTTTGCCAGAACGCCGCCAAATACGAAGGGTATGAAGCGGAGGCTCGTCTGGAGAGCGGAGAGACCCTGAATCTCCTCAAACACGAGGGCCAAGAAGTACTGGTTCGTCCCACAGGTAGCCCAGGAGAAGAACGCCATCATACAGGTCGATGAGAAAGTCACATTGCGCCAAATGGAATTGGGAATTAAGGCAGGGCGATCATTCTTTTCTTGATACTGCTCCCATAAGATAAAAGCACCGATCATAATGAAGGAAAGAGTCAACAAGGCGACGTTTTCCGGTCGGGAGATAGAGCCGGGGTCCGAGCAGATCGCTGCCAGAACATAGGAAAGCGAGCCAAGGGCAGAGCAAATGATAAGGAGGCCAATCGACTCATGCATATCCATTATTAATGTTGGATTCCGAAGGATCGTGTTTGTGGTGGTTACATCCGAAGTACGCCCTATGACCAGACTAATTGGCGCCAACGCTCCCACCATTGAATGAATATTATACCCGGGGTTTCTTGCTCTATCTATGGTACATTGGAATGGCTTAGACTGTTGGAATCGTTATATTGCCCTCCTCTGCGGTTCGGACCTAAGTATCCTCTGACGTTTTATGGCTTCGATCATAGTTGTTTGGTAAGTCCAGATCCTTTTCCGGTTCCGGAGCCCCTGAACTCATTCCAGTGTTTCTTGATATCTATATAGAGCTTATACCAATTTGTTTGTTGCTTAACAAGGTTTGGGGCGGTCCATTCGGATAGATGGTCTGGGATGTTAATGTTACATGTATGAGTCAGGGCTAGCCCTTCGCCGAGGTCAATGGTGTCTTTCGTATTCCCGATGATCTCGTCCTCCGTGCATGTAGCCCAGAAGTCTGGCGGGTCATCACACCACGACTCCCAGAACCAAGGCATATCCTCCTTCAACAATCGTTGCTAGATGGTTATTGGAAGCTGGTCGAATGCTCGCGATGCACAACGGAGTGATGCAATGTCTCTAGAGCCTAGGTACTCGACAATCATCCGCCGCAGCTCTACGGGTATGAATTTGAAAATGTCATTCTCAGTTCGAATGCTCGGATGCGACTTGCTTGGAAAAGGGCAATCGTAAACATTGAAATGGGAATCCGTGCTAGTGGCGGCACTCATTATCTCCCACAGTCTGGGGTCATAAAACGTATTCGCGGCTAGCCATTCGTCGCCCGGATGATAAACCCAGTTCTGGTGGGATGCCTCGCTCCGAGCCCCGCGTCGTAGTACAGGATCCTGGGTGTCATATAGAGCACCTACAGAGACGTAGTCCATCTTCTCGAGGAAGCTCACAAGTTCATTAATGGGGGCAAACCCAAGGGTCAGCCGTGTGAGGCGTTTGAACGTTGCAAGGCACCGGGGAATTCCTTGGCATTAATATCCTGCTCGCCAGAAGTCATAGGCACTTCTACAATTGTTAGGGACGAATCGCTATCTGAAACTCACTTCAATCAACGAATCCTGGAACGTGACAACACCAACACCGTGTCTCACAGGGTTTACAAAGTCATCGCCTTTGGCCACACGATTGTAGAGGTCAGTCAGAAAATAGTCACTTTCCTTCTCTATCCCCCCATCTTCCGGCTCAGGGACCCAATCTTCGGGTGTCGCCATGAGCCCTTGCCTTGTGGGGCCACACTGCATCTTCTTTGAGGAGATTCGATTACCGATATATGCTCGAGGATTTCGACAGTTGGGGCCGGCGACATGCTCTAAGTGGTGTGGCGGCACTCCACTCGACCAGGCCATTCTCTGCGCCCTGGAATAAGCGGCAATACCTGTCCCTCCGTCGGGAGCTGGTCGTCAGAAGTATTGAAAAAAATACACCTATTTTCCGGATCCCATGGCTCAGCACCACGTACCACGCCAATTGTATGCCTCACAACCATGCAACTCCCAGTTTGATCAGTAGGGCAGACATTCCCGTCTGTCAGGCTTTGCGGTACGTAGGATTCATATGTACTGACATCCCATCCCGACCCAATTGGTTCATTGATGGTTCGAATACTTGCGAGGTTAAAGGGAGCACGGCAAAGAGTGCACCGTTGCTAGGGACAAGCAATGCTATCAGCAGGGGCCACCCGATTGTTTTGTGAAGCGTACCTCGTAACGCGAATAATCATCTTCGTCCATTTACTCGTTGCACCGAAGGCGGAATGCTAAAGTAGTCCGAGCCAATAGCATCTAAATCATGAATTTAGGTATGCACATGGCTCTGGTCCCGCCCGATCTCTCGCCTTCTTGCCATTTCTCCAATAATTATTTTTTCCTAAGCAGGATAAATGTTGCAGCGATGTATAATCACCACAGCAACATCACTTTGCAGCTACCCCAGAGCAACTCCACAAACAATTGATTCCAGGTATTCGGCGGCCGAGTCTATCGAAAGGCGACAGCCAGGCAATCCCGAATGCATCCTGTTATTTTGATTAATTCCGTTCGTCTCTCCACGCCCCGCAATCCTGGCCGGCCGGAGCAGGATGTGATCCAATTGCCCCGCACTGCAAACATGCGCTAGTGACTTTACCCCAGAAAGCAATTTTCCGATTCGTTCTCAGGCTCGGTCAAGTTTCTGCACGGCTCCCTCCTGTCAAGGTTTTCGGGGATCTCGGATGGAAGTGAAGTCCATACGTTTCCATGTGGAGAATGCTCGACTTCCCCCGGAGTTTCCCCCGAACGAGACGCGAAGAGCACATGATGTCAAAATGTAGGAGACATGGACTGGAAAACGGATGTTTTTACCCCGATTGACGAAAGGTTAATGGAATTCCTGCCTCCGGTGCTAATGTATAAATAGGGGGGTGAAGTTGCCATTTCACTCAACTTTGAACAGAACAGCAAAGCCTCTCGATTCCCAAGCTTCAATAACCACGAAAGGAACCATGTGGGCGAAATCCGCGTTTTCGTTACTCCCTCTGCTCTCTCATCTTACGGGCACTGCAGCCCTGGAGGTACCCTTCACAGTTTCGGATCGCTGGATTCTGGATGCTGCCGGTGACGCCTTTACCTATGCGGGTGTAAACTGGCCAGGCGCCGGTGAGGCTATGATCCCCGAGGGCCTTCAATATGCCTCCATCGCAAGCACCGTCAGCAAGATCAAGAGCCTGGGGATGAATGCCATCCGGCTGACCTTCCCAATCGAGCTCGTGGATGACATATATGAAAATGGTGGTAAGGATATTACTGTGGTGGACTCCCTGGTGAAGGCGCTGGGCACTACCAACGGAACCGCCGTTTTCAACAAAATCCGGGCTGTCAACCCGCGTGTGAATAAGAGGACGACAAGGCTGCAGATGTATGATTTCATCGCACAAGAATGCAACAAGCAGGGTATTTACGTGCATCTCGATAACCACATCTCCAAAGCCATGTGGTGCTGTGGATCCAGCGATGGTAATGCCTGGTTTGGGGACACTTATTTTGACGTTGACAACTGGATCAGAGGCTTGGAGTATATGGTGAAGCATGTAAGAATGGCCTTAACTCACTTGATACCTCTTCGGTGCTAATGTGTATAGGCATCATCGTGGCCGGCATTCGTCAGTATCGGCCTTCGAAATGAACTCAGGACGCCTTCCACTGTGAACCCAGACTTCCCTTACAACTGGGAGACCTGGCACACATACATGACTTCCGCTGCGAAACGGGTCCACGCAGCCAACCCCAAGGCATTGATCTTCCTCTCTGGATTGAACTACGATACGACGCTCTCCCCCATCCCAACTGCATCGGACCTGGGCGACGGAACCAAATTCCAGCTCTCCGATTTCGACTTCGCCGACAAGCTAGTGCTTGAGATCCACAACTATGCGACGGGCACTACTAGCTGCTCCTCGCTCTCATCGTCCCTATGGAACAACGGATTCAAGGCGCTCAATTCATCCGATCCTTCTATCGTGAATGTCATGCCAGTGGTGCTTACGGAGTTTGGGTTCAATCAGGACGACACAACATGGCAGAGTGTCTACGCTAGCTGCCTGAGGGAATGGATTCCCGAGCAAAAGGCGGGCTGGACCACCTGGGTTATTAGTGGAAGTTACTATATCCGCGAGGGTGTTCAGGATATGGATGAGACTTGGGGTAAGTGAGATATCCCGGGATGGGAGAAGGGCATCCGCTGACTGACTGATTATAGGCCTTCTCAACCACGACTGGAGTGATTGGCGGTCTCACGATGCGGTTGAAGTTGGGCTGAAGGAGATGGTAGATGCATCCGTGTGATGTGTGTTGTCGAATTCACTCCCATCCGCCCGTAGACCTCCCCATCACTCGTTGAGTGTTGAGAGTTCGGGTGACGGATGAACGCGCGTCCACCATCTGAAAGAATTTCCTCATGTATTTACGGAGACATTGACAAAATCTTTCTCATTTGAAAATATACATACATGAATTACATTATTCGATCGGAAAATCAGGTAGAGTCCTAACCACACTATAATACTCGCTATTCCGCTTCTTTGGCCCAAGCAAGGGTCCCTCCCGCCGGACAAAATACTTCCAGAATTCCCGCGCCTTGTACAGTTCCTTCCCAAAGAAATGCCATGATGTCACCACCAAGCTCCCACCATTAGTTCTATCGTAGCGGACACGGAATTTAGTCGGGCAACTGCGACACCGCCAGGTAAACCCATCCTCTGTCTGGGCAGCTGTCATCTGCGCTTTTTCACTGCCGGAGGGCGCGCGGAAGGTCTTGGCAGGAGCTACACCGGCTCGTAGGCTAGAAGGGAGCGCATTGGCAATGGCATGTGTGAGGAGAGGCCCATTGCCAACGTTATCCCGGGTGTAACGGGATTCGGGGGGCAGGGCAGTGCTGGTGGTGAGATGGGCGCACAGACAGAAGGGAAGCGATGTCACGTCTACGGCCCGAAGACGTTCTGCAGGTTTAACGTGACGCAGGTGATGCTCGTGTCTGACGACAAGATTTTGCTCGATCCAGCGCGCAGACGAGATCATCCGATAGGTGACCTTGTCCTTGTCAAAGGTGAAATCACCCGAGAATGACTCGATCGGAGGATTTGTCTCTGTTGATGTCGGTTTCGATTGGAATGCGTGGTATATATGCTTGTGCACCAGGCTATACCCCCCGCTAGGGGCCTGGGGCCAGTAGTCAATGACCGCGTCCTGTCCGTAGCAGATTTTGGTCAATTTGGTGGTCCGGTGGGCGTGGGGTGGCTTCAGCGGGGGATGCACGGTGTAGCAGACATGGCACATTCTCGCGCCTGGGATGTCGCGAATCAGCAGGTCGATCAGGGTCGCGCGAAGAGGATTAAAGCGAGATTTGCCATTGAGTTTCGCCCATGAGGAGTTTCCAACCGCGTGGAGCGCCTCCTTGCAGGTCAAGGTGAAACATGCTTCTGCGTGGAGAGGGAGATGGCGGACGATCTCATCAAAGATCTCCCTTGGAACGCAGAATATTTGCCGATTCACGTTGGGATCGGCATTGACATCTTCTTGTGAGCGTTCAAGATAGGATGGCACTGACTTTTTCGCTCGAGTGGAGCTGCGCTTGTTGGGTTTGACTGGCTCGACTTGCCCGGCTTTTCGCTTTCTCAACGTTCTACCGGGGACGTCTGCACTTTCAGCGACTGCCGGCTGAGTTCTTTGTGACCGCCTTGTTTGTGGCATCCTGAACTGAGAGTGTACATTGCTGGGTGACTCGAGACGTGGCGGGGATATTTGGGCTTTTGTGCCTGCGTTAGTGCCTCAGCTCTAGGGGTTGCTGCCTAGCTGTTGCCTGATTGGTTCGGTGGGCCCAACACTCTAACCCATGGATACCAGGTTACAGGGAGCAATGGAGAGTCATCTGTTATTTACAAAAACTAATCTAACGGAAACAAGCTGTCTTAAATAGATCCTCTCTACAATCTTTCTACAGTTTGCTTTTCGGTCCCTGGCTGTCCGTCGCCCACTGAAACAACGGATCTTTATCCAATTCCTCCATCGCCGCCCTCTCCAGTGCAACCTGCAACTCATAATATTGCGGCCCTGCCCCTCTAGAGACAGAGGGTTTCGTAGCGAGCATCCAACACTCTCCCGCATATTCATTCCCCGGAATAGCAAAGTCCTGAACCTCGCCCAACGGCCCGTAGTCTTGATAGAAGGGCATCTTGTGTGTATCTGAGAAGGAGAAGCCATCACTTGCCACCCCGATCAAAGAAAGGTCCCTCAGTGCCCCAAGAGTTCCCATCACGCCTTTCATGCAGGGTTCATCGTACTTTTTCAACTGCCGCTGCGCGAATAAGACGACGTCGCAGAGCTCCTGGATAGCAGCCCCGGGAACCCCAGCCGGAAGATGAAGATTGTCTACGCTCTGTGGCGGCAACACTTTTGCGTTCAATGGACACTCGACGGTAGTGACGGCATTCCCGATGTACGACATGGGAAGTCCCAATTGTTGCCGGATGTTGTTCGCGATGGTCACATTAGGGGAATACCATCCACCTTGGCCCGCGGCGTGGCGAGCCCGGTTGCTGCAAATACCAAACAATACTCCTAGTATAAGACTTGGTGAAAGACGCACGTTCTTCAATTGGTCGGTGGAGCCATGCTGTGCATTGTGGATGAGGGCGAGACAGGCGTCCCGGATCACCTTGAGCTTTTCTGCGCGGATTCGGAATCGACGATTGATGGTGAGGTTTCGAGGGTCCGACGGGTCAAGCTGAGAAACCTGCGGGGGCTTCGGTACCCAGGGAAGTGGCCCAGGTGGTGAGCGAGCAGCGAGGCTAGCGAGGTGTTCGCGCATTGACTGTTGGGCCTCCCAGGTGGTTGGCAGATGGGCGCGCGGTGTATCGGGGTTTCGACATAATTGGGCCAGGGTCTTCAGCATCACTGAACCGCCAACGCCATCCATTGCCACATGGTGGAATTGGAAAACCACAAATAGCTCGTTGCCTCTGGTATTCGCCCTGAACCTGAGAACCGGGCATGGATCTTGTGGTTGGAAGAAGGGGGGTTTTCGCAAGAAGCTAGGGTTGAGATTGCCGTCCGCCAGGGGGTTTGAGGTCCCAGGGTGCTCTTCAAACAGAAAAAATGGGTCCTCAATATCTGGACAGTGTCGAACTTCAAAGGTATTGACTTTGCCATCTTGCCTTTGACCCGGCACAGGTACTACAAATCCCCCAAGAAAAGGGAGATGCAGCAGCAGCCGTTCAGTGGCATCCTCGAGCCGGCGGATGACCTGCTTCTTGTCCCTCCCTGTCAGATCAAACGTTAACGAGGCCGCCAGGTAGATGGAGGGGATCGTATGGTCCAAGGCCGTTAGAGGGTAGGGTTGGAATGGCGGTGACATCTTTTATCTCTCGGTGTGAGTAATATGGGAAATTTCAGCAGACCAGGCCATGACCGACTTTTTGCAGCCTATATGTAGCCTATGGTTGACAATCAAAGGACAAAGCCAAGTCTCATCCCGCCGCAGGATCCCCAACATTGGGCACAATCAGTGGAGTTTGATCCCCGTAAATCGATCAAGAGTCGGTTCAATGGCTCAATGCGGTATATTTCCTTCGTCTATATCTTTGAAGGAATCGGACCCAAACTGCTCCCGGTTATCGTCCGAGATTTAAAGCCTGCGGAGTTAAATGTCTCCGAAAAGCCCACAAATTGCCCTAAACTGACAAGCAAAGGAAGACCGGCTGTGCGGCTGATCAACGGGAGATCACGAATAATGGAGCTCATTGGTCGGGTTTGGAGACGAGGATGTACGGTGAGCGGCATAATTCACTAGGTAGGAGAAGTATTTCTCTCCATTCCTCCATCCAGCCATTTTTGTCGTCGCACGAATCATGTTCAAACCTACAACAAGTCGGGTCATAAAGCTACTACTTCTCTAGCACTATGTCGGATATCTCGGGTATCTCGGAATTGGGTCGAAGAGTTGTGGAAAATTGAGGGTACATATCTGCCAGCCAGCTGGCACGAAATATTTATCAATTCCCATTTCAGCTCTCTGTTTTCATTATTATTTCTTACACACCCCCCCCCATCATCAACAGATAATCAATGTTGGAAGAAACGACTCTCTTTCTGGCCATCGGTTGGGATAGGGCTCCAGCTTGTCCTCTATTGGCCACTTTGGGAGCAACACACCTTGGATTCTGGGCTCGGTTCTCCGTAGTTTTAATTATTTCATTGGTTGATTCGTGAGCAAAATAAGATGGCCATGATTTCTAGAGAATCAACATAAATACTCTCGCATGACTTGAGAAGGATTAAATCCCAGCTAGCTTCAGATCACTTCACATAAATTTTCAGAATACACAGCCTGGAGAAGTACAACCCAAACGTAAAGACGTAATTGAATATCTACAGCAATCAATCCCAGTCGCTAACAATCAACAGATCATTTTCCAAGGCAGCACCATGAAGTTCACTGCCCTACCGACTCCGCCTACCCTCAACGAGACAAAGTCCGTCACCAAGACTGTGGACGAGGAGCAAAGCTACCCATGTCGGCGCTGCCTACAAGACGGAAAGAAAGGCGAAGAAGTAATCCTACTGTCCTACAACCCATTCCTCGGCTCATCGCCATACACGGGACCCGGCCCTATATTTGTCCACCATCTTGGATGTCCAGTGTACGAGTGCGATGGGTCGGTGCCAGACCAGCAAGCACGCCGCTTACTCTCAATTCGGGCGTACGATGAGAACCACATGATGGTTAATCAGGGTGTGGTGCAGGGTAGTGATTTGCGAAACAGGCTGGAGGGAATGTTTGAGGACTCCGCGGTGGAGTATATCCATGCTCATTACGCCGGAGCGGGCTGTTTTGCGGTGCGGATTGACCGTGGATAACGCTAAAAGTTTACGTTTTCATCCTGTGCTACTTATTTCTTCTTAATCGGTACGTAGGCTAGATTCATAATTCACCTATTTGCAATCTCTATGGGGCATGGTGGCAGGGGAGACGGGACTTTCCAGAGAACCAGGCAACATATCCAGCTGCCGTCCTAGTCGGAGCACTCCAAAATCGCTCTCACCTTGGCCCCAATCCCCCTTAAACGATCGACAGGCTCATTCGAAAACACAAACCGAATATACTGCTCCCCATGGACTTCCCCCCAGCCCGTCATCGCCGTCGCGCACACCCGCTGATCCAGAAGCCGCTTCGAAGCCGTTTGCCCATCGATGCCGAAATCACTCACGCGCATTAAGAGACTCCATCCCCCGGCTGGCACAGCGACCGGAAGACCTCTGAGTTCATTGAGAATGAGATCCCGTCGGGCCTGTAGTTCACTCACATACTCTGGTAGTGTCAAATAGGACCGCTCGAGCGCGATGGCTACAGCGTCCTGAGCGATCCCGACAGGGACCACCACGTTTGCCATGGAGACCGCAGCAATATCCTGCATCAGGTGCTCAGGGCCTACAATCCAGCCTACACGCCACCCGATCATCCGGAGCTCCTTCGCCGAGGAACCGATCGTGACCGTTCGCTCCGCCATGCCAGGGAAGCCCGCCGGGTGGATGACAGGGCGAATATCAAAGACGAGCCGCTCCATGGCCGAGTCGAGAATAAGAAGGAGATCGTTGGCGACGCATAGCTCCGCGATGATATACCAGTCGTCTCTGTCGAAATACCCCCCACTCGGCATGGATGGCGACATCAAGAGCATCGCGGTCGTCTTCGCCGTAACCATCGACCGGAGAGCGTCCTGGTCTAGCTTCCACTCCGCGCCGGGGGTGAATGTATAGGGTACCAATTTGGGGATACCTCCGGCGAGAAGCACGCGGTTTATGAGACCACGGTAGGTTGGGTCCGTGAGAATCACTTCATCGCCTTCCTCTACTGTGGCCAGAAGGACGTTCAGGATGCCGGACAGGCCACCAGCGGAGATCACGCAGTTTCGATCGCCCGAGTAGGCCACCCCGGACAAGTCGGAAACGTGCTTGGCTGCGACGTCCCTGAGGCTGGCTTTTCCGGTGAAGGGTAGGTAACTGTTACAGTCGTCCTGTGAAGCAGCGTGGGCTGTGAATGCCAGAGCTTCTGGGTCGGGGGGGATATCCACGTCGAGGTTCTCGAGTCGTAGGAAATCTGCATCTGAGGCGTCGGCGACATTTCCCATTTGATCGACTCCGATGCCTTGGATGTGCTGGAGGCGACGGGGGCGATGACGAGTGGCCATTTTCATTTCCTCTCGTTCAGGTGTTGTTGGTTCTCCGTGAGGGGTAGATGAGATGGAGGGGCGGAGCAACACGAGGAACAGCTTCCGGTTCTATTAATCTAGCGCCCGCGGATACATTATTTTGCAGCAAGGTGTCCCAAAGGACAGTAAAAAGAACACTATCCTTCTAAAAATTCGGAGGAGAGTAGATTATGTTTTGATCCATATTGAGCTTTTTTCTGGACCCTCATTCCAATATTTCACAGTAATTCAATCGCACGACTACGCTAAGAGGGCAGATTAGTTTACGGAAAATTATCGTAAACGCTTCTTGGGCTCTGAAACTACCTCCTCACTGCAAGGACATGCTGCACTCGTTAAATGACCAAGCCCGTAAGGCCCGACATGGGAGTCGGAAATGAATCGTTGCAATGCCTATTCAGAAGAAACCCAAGTATCTCCCAGTGCTAAGCACAATAAAAGTTGACATAGCACTCCGGCTTCCCGTCACTGCTCATATCGCAGGAATCAATCATGGGGAAAAAGTCCTGGTTAGGACAAATCGACACACAGGTCTTAGCACTCCCGCACGGGTCCTCGTCTACATCTCGGTCAGCAGCGAGGTCTTGTGTTGTGAATATCTTGTGGCCTAACTTACATTGCGCGAAGACGGCGGCAGTTAGTCCGAGCACGGAGAGAGTGTAGGTAAGATTCATTTTTCGCACGTCCTCAGATAATCTTTAGCAGCGGTCAGCTATGTATGTAGGAAGAGAAATTCACCGGGACACTTACAGATACGGGGAAGGGGTATTGCCAGGGTGAGCAGACAGGGGAGGTAGAATACTGGGGGCAGCACATAGTATATAGAGCACTTCATATTTCTTCTCTTGTAATTGACCCACACTTCTGTTTCTCGGCATGGATGGCCAAGGGGGGAGCCTTTGCCACATACAAGCATACTTTGAGTATCCTAGGTAACAGTGATCAACCCTCACAATCCAGTCAACGGCATGTGAGCCACCGTCACTTTATGCAGTGCTTGCTTTGATTAGATTGGGCAGATTGTGAAACAGGAATTCCAGAAACCGGCTCCAAGTTTATCCCACTAATTCCCACATGCACATCTACACTACGGCAAGCAATAGGGCATGAACGCCAATTTCGATAGGGATTTGATACTATAGGGGATAAGATGTTGAGTTATGAATATGATTGAGTAGAAGGAACCGCATCGCTCGTTGGGAGTATATTAATAGCACTACAGTCGAATCTTGGAGGACAGGCTTTCTATGACGTAAGATCCTGGAGATCGTTACAGTTAAGCACAGTAAAAGTTAACATAACACTCAGGCTTCCCATCACTGTCCATCTCGCAGGAATCAATCATTGGGAAGAAGTCTTCGTTAGGGCAGATCGATAGACAGCTTTTGGCACTCCCGCAAGGATCGTCATCTATATCTGAGGCATTAGTAACCCAGTCTCCTTTGATGCATGACCGAGCGAATCTCAGAGCTTAGCTTACATTGTGCAACGGAGACGACGGCCAAGCCGAGCAGGGAGAGAATGGGGGTAAGTTTCATCTTCACACGTCTAAAATGATCATTAGCACAGGTCAGTGATAGGTATTGCGACAAGATCCGGAGGTAAACTTGCAAGTGAGAAAGTTTTGCAGGGGTGAGCAGACGGCGGAGGGAGACTGCTGGGGAGTGTTACACCTGGTATATATAGCTCAGGGAGCTCGGGAATCGGGGGCTGGTGACAACGAATTCGGGCCCACGGATTGATTCTCGAGGAATGATTTTCGTCTCATGGTGATAAATGCAACAATCGGGGTTAGAGTAATATGTGAGTTGATCAATAGTCTACAGCTAGCTCCAATATATCCAAGCTTTTGGCAGCATGTAAGATACTCGGGATGAAAAAACTCCGGCTCTTTAGACCACCACTACGTACCGTCGAAGAGATTGTCCCGACTCTTAAGTGAAGGATGAGCCTTCAGCCGAGGCAAGGCTGTGGGATGAGGGGCAATTCTGTGTTTAATGGGGACAAATGGAGATCTTTGGCATTAGCAAAAGAGAGACATTTGCATTTCCAACAAGCTAGAGGATACAATACTAGACTGGCCACAGGGTTGCTCCGCCAAGTATTATAGACGTCGTAGACTGAACTGGGAGGATATAGTCTTGTCATGGGAGTGAAATTCAGCTTGATGCTCTTGAGGAAATATTTGTTCTGGGCTTTCGAAAGAAGTCCCTGGCATACTGTGCGTCAAGGTGGACAAAATCCCCAAAGAGGTACCTTTAATCAATACGAGACACCCCGGATGTATGGCGTTTGTCCGGCCTGCAGTTCTTGGGAGGTTCCTTGCCTTATTGCAACAAGCTCAGGTACTGGTAGTGACAGGGCCAATCACATGGGGCGGACCCGCTGCCTATAACACACTGTCCTAAGATGCGATCAGCCAAGCTCCGACAGACGTCACGCACGCTACCCCGCTCGCCATCATCGTTAAGCTACGCAGCTATATCGAGACAAGGGGGAAAAACAGGGACATTCTTTATTCAGTCATCCAGGAGATGATTACTGATGACCGTCATGACCTCCATTGCGTGGATCCCGCCTAGCTGGGAGCAGCTCTTCCACCCGAAGAAGCTCGGGTGGCACAGCCTCCTCGGCGCTGCTTTTCTCTTCGTACTGTACACTCTCGGCTGTGTACTGGGCGGCCTGCTCTACAGCCTGGTGGAAATCTTCAAAATAGGTGGATTCATCGGGAGAACGATTACGAGCGGAGATGAGCCACGGTCGGCCCGCCGTCGGAGCAGCTCACCCCCTCCTCTTGGGCCCCGGGAACGGGCTCTAACGGTATCTTCGACTCGGGAGGGGGGTAGCCTGGTTTCATCGGACTATCTCCAGTACCAGTGCCCTCTCTTCAACAAACTTCCCCCTGAGATCCGTCGGATGATCTACCGCGCAGTGCTGGTTCCCCCGGGTGGCGCGGAACTGAGGATCTCCCATGCCTATCGACGACTGTACAGCCTCCCGTACCTCACTGATAAAGAAGGTATACTTCCAGGGAGGATCATCGTCTGGCGACCGACTCGGTCGGAGGTGGTTTCGAGTCGGAATAGATCTGCTGGGCTGCTTTGCTCCTGCAGACGAATGTAATCCCCTCCATGTCTGCCTGTGAAATAATCCAAGGGTCCCTGCTGATACATTCGACAGATACTCCGAGGCCATCGACATTCTCTACACGGATAACACATTCAACATCCGCTGGCCAAGAACCATCTTGCACCTCCAGTCGACCATTCTCCCGCAGAGACTGCGTACCATCCGCTCCCTGCATCTAGAAATGGTCCTGGATGTCTCCTGGGTCGAGCCGTTCACCCCACACAATTCCGAGGGAGTCCGAAAGTGGGAGACCACCTGGACGATCATCGGGATGATGCGTGGACTGCAGAAGCTATGTGTTGACCTCAGCCATGCCGAGTCTGCGCCGAGTGAACGTGCAGTGGTTTATGCGTTGGGTTGTATGATATCATTCCGGGTTCGAGAGTTCGCTGTTCGATTCTGCTGGCCGGTTCGAGTGGAGAAGGTCCTAGAGGGTCTGGGATGGGAGGCCCCATTTAAGATTATAGTGACCGACTCTTTAGATTACCTTGATTAGAGACCAATTCGAGAGACGTGTATTGGGCAACGAGCATTCTATTCTAATAGGAGGGATCCAAGTGTTTGATCTCAACGCACGCTGACAGGAGGTAAAGGCCGATGAAAGAGCAAAAGATAACGCGAACTTCTGAAAGGCATCCATAGAAAAATAAAAATAAAATAAACCCCACGGCACCCGCAACCTTGAGATTAGAAGTCTCACAAGATAATGCGTTGGTCTAGAATTTAGGGACACAGCTTAAAGCTAGCCCCAACCACAACGCCCGTAGCCCACGACAGAATCCCCTCCCTACCTGTTGCTTCATCCATTTGACTACTCACTCGACAGCGGACTTGTATTTTCCCCATTTGAGACTTGACCCAGCGATATGGGCCGCTCGAGTTCGTTTTTCCCTGCGGGCGCCGCTCTTGGTGACCGCCAGTATTATGGAGTCTTGAGCGACTCTTACGGGCGTAAAAATGTCCTATTGGTTTCCTACTTTTTATTCATGCTTGGAAATCTTACCTGGTGAGTGGCACCCTCGGATCTTATATTAAATTTCCCAGTTATTCGCGCCTATGCGCCGAACCCGCGAGCATAGCGGCGCGAGCACCTCCTTGGCACACCTCGTTTCGGCTAGAGCAAGTTAAGTGGAGCTAGAATGATCGCGGTGGTGTCCTTCATTATCACCGGTACTTCTTCTTCGGCGCACTCTAGACAAGACATATACTGATTTATGATGAGACATCCTCCCCCCGAGCGAATTTGCGCTCTATCGGGAATGTGAGGCCGTAGTCAATGTCGTCGGAGGCAGTCTGGAAGCTCCGCTTGGAGGTTTCCTAGCAGATACAATTCCCCTTGTCATGTGTCTCAAAGATATCACAATCAATTAATGGAACCCTGACCGACGGACATGCCTGTCTCAAGTTGTAGATTCATGCTCAGATGGAAAACTGCAAGTGCTCGACGTCCACAAACCAATAAAATAGGCGTATTTGATCTATCAGCGATTCCCACGGTATCTGAACAATCACAGTACCTATTTAGCGGAAACAGGGGTGGGATACAGCCGGACTATATACTTCTATTCACTCTACCACAATAACCACGACGGGTCATCTCTAGCTACTGGATTTGAGAGTCGTAAAATATGAAATTATTGGCAATTATTAAAAAAAAAAAAATTCAAAATCATATAACGGTGCTCCGCTTAATGGCTGAGAGAGTCGTCTCTTCTTGAGTGACCGGGGTGTGCATGGAAGCTGAATAATCTGTCATTTTCATTTTGCATAACTAGTGGTATCCGCAGACAGTCACTACTTTACTCATGCTGATGCTTAGCGATATAGCCTAGGTATGCCTCCCCTTCAAACCCCCATTGATCCAGCCACAAATCCATCCATGCTTTGTTGACTGCTCCCACGGCTTGGAGACTGGGGATCCGGGCTGCCGTCAAAGATGTGTCTAGCCGCACAGAGTGCTGGTTAGGGCTGGCCGCTAACCCCTGGTAGAATTCCCGCAGGGCCATCGTGGCGGCCATGGTTGCTTCCGCGTCTGAACCGCGTTTTGCATTTTCTTTCAAGGGCCAGCCAGCGAGGGTCTCATCCCATTCGGTGAGGGATGGCACGACTTTGCAATCTCGACCCAGGCGGTGGACAATTGTAGGCACAAGATCCGAGTACGCAGAGACGGAGGGATTTGAGAAATGGTAATATGCTGTCAGCTCCGGGGCCTCTGTCGTGCCATCGCCAACGGCCAGGTCCGCGAGTTGCTCGGAGAGAGAGTCCACGGGCAGCCAGTCTATATTATTGAAACTGCCTAGCGACCCGGGGAGACAACCCATGATCTCCGAAGCGCGTAGCAGGGTCGGGAACCAATCTCGCGGCGGCCAGACGCCCTTGGACTGAATGGGTCCGGCGACCTGGCCGACTCGACAGATTGCGGAAGAAACACCACTTGTCAGGCCGGCTTTCTCGAGGAGCTTACTAGCGAGCAGCTTACTCTGGCCATAGCCGCCCTGTGCATACTCGAGTGAATGGAGCGGAGCCTCCGGGACCGGGGCTGCGTGATCCCAGCCCTGGATGGTGGCAATGGAGGAGAGGAAGATGATTCGTGCATCCTGTCGCGAGCTGTATGCTAATCGGATGAGGTTCGCAACCCCGGCGATGTGAGGCTCGAAGAGCGTCAGTGGCATGGCGAATGTGACAGGCCACTGGCAATGGATGATCTCTGTGACGGTTGATAGAAGGCGGGCATAATTCTCCTTGGGTAATCCTAGATATGGCTGGGATAGGTCACCCTTGAACTGATGGACAGTAGCTGTGGTTTGAACGGTAGGAATCTCCACGAGCCTCCTATCGATACAGGTGATCTTGGATACGTGATGTCGCTGCATCAGAGAGCGGAGGACAAATGAACCGACAAATCCTGTGCTCCCTGTGAGAAGGACGTGGTGTTTATCCCCTCGGACCACCTGCAATGGCCTCATCTGTTGCGGCAAAGCTGCCGAGTATCTCTCAAATATCTCATTGAAAGTGTCGGATACATCATCGAAGCTATGATGCCCACGTATATACTCCACGAGTCTATGGGCAGTGGGATTCATATAAACTGCATTTCGAAGGAAGAAAACGTCTTTCTGCAGGGCCTGGGCCAGTGACCCAGCGAGTATTTGCACCTGTCGTGAATCCAGGCCGTTGGCGAAGAAATCATCATGTATCCCCATCTCCTGTACCACGGTAAGTTTACCGACCATTTTCGCGATACTGTGAGCGAGAGCCCCATAGGTAGAAGGATCTAGCGTGCTCTGGATCTCTGGATCAGGAGTGTGCTTGGGCGATTCATATAGAGCTTCAATTTCTGCCGCATACAATTTTGTCGTTTGACTGCGACTAATTGTTCCCTTATCCATCCGAGCAAATGGCTTCTCCGGTCCTGCGATGAGAATGTCATTGCGGCGAATTTGAGCGTACTTCATACTCTGCTTGTTGAGTTCCTCCAGTGCTTGATGGATTGCAGGTAATATTTCCTCCCTGCTTGCGGACTCCGCCAGCTCAATCAGGAGCACTGGGTAAGGTCGCCTCTGACCAAGTACCAGGCTGGCCTGGACACCTGAGAGTAAATTGAGCTGGCGCTCTAAGCTGACTGGGTTCATCTTCTCCCCGGTAGAGAATACGATGACATCGTCGATTCGGCTCTCGTATTTCCAGTAATATGGAATGGTAGGATGTCGGCAATAGATGTCTTTCGTGTGCCATTCATCCAAATGAGGGAAGTTTTGGAAAACGCCTTGCCTTTGAGGAAGATTGTCATCACGATGGAGCACCATCTCATAATACTGGGTTTCGCCGCTTTCTTGCCGGGCGTTGTCGTCAATGGGGTGCCAGTGTATTCCCATCTCTTTCTCCGCGAAGTGAAACCAGGTCCAATTCTCTGGCTCGAGCATGAATGTGCCGATTAGACCGCATTCGCTGCTCCCAAGAATGTTGTGCAGCTGAGTTTTCTGAGAAAGCAAGTCTCCTGCCGCCTGACTCACGGAGCCTGCAGCTCCGTCAGTTCACCTGCATCAACTAGAGGATGATACTTGGGAAACGAAAGACTTACCACCGCCGGTACTAATAAACCGGAGCTTAGTGACTGCCTCCACCAGCGCAGGATCCTGCGCTACCTGATCAACCACCAAGGGGGGTAAGAATGCTCCGTCAACCTGTGTCATTTTCATGGTGCTTTTCAACATCTCAGGACTGGGGAGCTGGTTAGGTGGCCCGACCACTATATTCGCGCCACCAAGAAGCCAGAAGAAGCCAGCAACAAATCCACCCAGATGGAACAGCGGAAATCCATTGAAGGCGCTTGCAGCGGAGGATAACGCCTGCAGACGGGTAACGCGGTATGTTTCCTTCGAGTAGAGTTGCCTTATATTATCAGTAGCAGCCATAGCACCATGGACGAAGGTTACGGGCTTTGGCATGCCTGTGGATCCGCTCGTGTGGAATACCTAAGGGATCGATCGAGCTTTAGACCTCAGTGTTCAGGAGAATCAAGTGAAGAGGACACCTACCACGAGAGGCTTATGTGGCGCGCAATCATAAGTATCTGCATAGTCGTATTCCTTTGTGGGGGTATCGCTGGTAAGAAGATCTATCAGATCAGGTGCTTGAACCGTGGTGACTCCGGGTAGATTCAATGCTGTGACGGTAGAAGAAAAGCCAGAGTCAAACATAATCGCAAGACTTTTGGTTTCTTTGATCAGGTGCTCATGGATTGGCGCGCTGTTTCGAGGGGAAAGCAGCAATAACTACCGAGAATTAGCTTGGGCACGCGTAGTAGCAAAGTAGTCCCATACCCTAGACCCAACCTTTACTGCTGCCAGAGCTAGAAGCATGTGTCGAATATCACTGGGACCGACATAGCTACGCCGCGCATTAGCTTTTAAACCGAGTATCCTAGGGGACGAAGTAAGATGCCCATACGCGATATTAACATCCTTGTCTGTGGTTTGAAGAACCGTGTCGTGCAGCCACCATGCAAGACTGTTTATAAGGCTGGACAAGCGCTGGTAGGTGAGGTTAAAGTAGACAGGCGGGGGCCCATAAGAAATAATCTGGGTCATTGCTTCTTTGGTGGGATTCTCGGTAGCCACCGCATCGATATAGTTGGGAAGCAGCCGGCGGCCTATCATTTTCGATTCGTACTGGCGCTCCATGATTGGAAATTTTGGAATCGATGGATGAGGGTGTGATATTTACTGTGGTTTAGGATGGCTCAATCGAAATTCAATGGCATTTGCCCTTGCAAGAGTTCAGACGTCAAGGCCTACGTTTATAAAACATTCTGAAGACCCCTAATTCTCACTGCTTCTCCATTTTCGTACTTTATTTTCTCTGCAGAATAGTCGCCTAGCAGGTCGCACAGCGCGTTACACCATTTGACTCGAGTGTAGCGAAGTGCTGTTGATATACTTTCAGACTCTTTGATCGCTCCCTGAATTGCCTCGATCTCGGCTCCTTGGAGGCGCTGCTGACTTCCATATGTGTGCAGATACATTATCTCCATGCACATAAGCTGACACAAAATTTGGAGAGGTGATGGACGGTGCATGATGGTGTCAATGCATGCTACAAGATCTACGTGATCGGAGGTCATGCGTAGCTATTGGATTCAGATATGGGAATATAAACTGCAAGGGGGTGAAATTCTCAAGTACAGTGTGACCCAACAGATGTTTGCAGTATCTGATATAACGTAATCCACGGGCGAGTCGCCATTACGACCGAGTCGCCATTTTTTCATTCCCATCACCAGAAATTGAAGGTTTTCAACCACCACATGCACTAAATTAGAATATTTAAAAGGTCATTATATAGCTATTTACTGGGGCAATTTCGTATTGTATGCCCGATAGTCCCACAGCCACTGCAGCGCTGCGGAGCGCGCTTCCGAGGCCCTGGTGTAGGCTCCTCAACCTGTGCTTCAACAAGTGCATCAAGGCGCTGAATGTGATCAAGACCTTCCTGTACAGATAATGTGATATTGCTTCCTAGTACACCATGTCTTCTTGCCTTCTTCTTTATCTTCCGCTCATTTTCAGCATGTAGAACCTTAATTTCCTGCTAAAGAAGAAGATTCATATTCATTGCCATCTGTGCTGCCTTCTCAAGATGTTGAATATGAGAGACCGGGCTACTAGAGAGGGTCCTCTTTTAAAGGCTTTTCTGCAGGCTTTTAACCTTATAATTAAGCTGACAAGGGTTCTGAGGAGTCTGAAAAGCAGAGGAAATTGATCCTTTAACTTTAACAAGAGATGGTGTAGGCATACAGAGTTAGAAGGTAATTTTTTCAAGAACCTGGTCTTGATTCAAAGGTTTGAGGCCTGCACCTGTAAAGCCACTAATAATATTCTTAGAATTGAAGACCTTCTCCCGTGCAGGTAGGTAGAGATAAAGAAAATCCTGCTTATCAATATAGTTGTTGCCAGCCACCATCATGCCTTTAACTAGCTTCCCATATGCACGCTTAAGAGGCCCAAAAACACCTATATCAAGAGACTGAAGGAGATGAGACGTATAAGATGGCATGCACAGGCAAATAATCCCATTCTCTATGCAGAAAGTATCAAAGTCTGCAGTCTGGTGACTAGAATGACCATCAAGGACAAGTAATTGCTTTGCACTAGTAGAGTGGAGCTTAGAGAAAGGTTCAAAGAGCTCCTTAAGCCAGTAAAGGCCTATCTCATCTGTTGTCCATCCATTCTTGCTTAAAGCAAGCTTCTAATCTATCTTGGCCTGCAGATTAGGCTCTTAATACCAAGTAGCCTGCTGTTCTTGTCCCTTAAGAATAATCATTAGTGGTAAAGAGACTTCTTTAGAACTAATACACTTAATAATGATGACCCATTCACGGTTTCCTTGAATAACTGTATGAGGCTCTTACTGTGTTTAATGATAGTAATAACCTTAGATATAGTGCAGAGTCCCATGGCAAAGCCAGTCTTATCAAAGTTTCAGATATCATCTTCATGGATGCCATGCTCCTGAATAGCTTCATGTACAGTCTGAAATCATGATTTTATAACCTTTAAATCTTCCTGCTTGGCTTGCTGATAGGTAATTCTTCAATTATATCTTATATGAAGGTCAGGATAGCATTTAATAAAGGAATAAGCTCAGTTGACTCCAAGGACTGTAGTTAAATCCTGTGTACGCGCATGAAGCAGAATCTGAGCCATTCTTTTCAGAAACTCTGGCCGCATTGCAAAGCCTCGTTTATCTGCATCTAGTAATTACTTGGCAAGTGCTTCCTCTTCATTAGCCAGTAATTTATGGCTATTTGCGCGTGTTTCCGACCGTGGTTTCTTGCCTTTAAGCCGATCCCAAAGAGTTGACCTAGGTACATCAAATATCTCAGCAGCTTTGGATATATTTTGGATTTGCTTGTTTTTATACGCGTGTATAGCCATCTGCAATCTATTTTCTTGAGATAAGGGCATTTTAAAGAATAATGGTGGAATAAAGACGTGTTAAATACTGCTCACGGTGGTGGGAATGAAAAAAATGGCGACTCGGTCGTAATGGCGACTCGCCCGTGGATTACGTTATCGAATTAAATCTTCATAAGATAAAATTTCTTTTTCTTGGCTGTTGTTTCTTTTTGCTAGCCGCATTCAAAACACGCCATGGAGCCCACACCCATCCCACCCAGATACTACCACACGTCGAACCTTCCCACGAATAGCCTCCAGCACAGATAAGGCTAGTTTCTCGGGTAAGAGTGCTTATGCTCCAGGTATCCCTGTTCCTGCTCTCCAGATTATTCTTCCTTGCTCTTGTACTCTCCATAGTTGGTGTAAGGATCGTAAGAAGCTGGAGGTGGGTAGGATTCATAGTCCTTATAGGAGGCACCAGGTGCATCGTCACGCTTATACTCGCCATAGCTGGTATAGGGATCATAGGAGGGAGGAGGGTAAGATCCATAATTCTTGTATGGATCATAGGAGCCGTACGGGTTCCCGCCTTTGTCAGGCTCGGCCTCGGGGCCTCTTTTGTCTTCAATTGGAGCGGCATTGGCAGCCAAGAGGAGGGCTGACACGATAGAGACACCTTCAAGAAGACGCATCTTGGTAAGGTTGGGTCGGATGGATTGATCTTGGGAGGGAAAGAGTTCAGAGGATATGATATTTGGAAAAGCCGTACTACTTTGAAGCTTGAATCTTCATTTATCTGAGAGGAGGGCGTTCGCCGATCGAGGCCGTTAAATAGCTGGGCTTTCAACCTCATGACACGCATACCCTGAATGAGATGCTCCGGGTTTATGCGTCACTATGATCATTACATTGTTGTAGCAGTCCTGTATTCCGTATTCTGCGCTTTCTGAAGCTGAGCATGACCAGAGAGCCTGATAGACCCAGGGTGTGCTAAAAATATCCACTCATGGACGGTTTCCATGGGACAGCCAGATTGAGAACTATGGCGTAGGGGAGGGGAACAATCATATTCTCTGCCAGAAAAGTCAATCCATCATCGGCGATCGCCGTCAGACCCGGACATCCCCTTCTAGAACCATGTTGTCGGCACCTCCGTTTCTTTCTGTCTAGAAACGGAAATTACAACGCAGTGTGAGTCTCTAGGCCGGCCGTGATACCCTAGGAGCGCGCAGCATGATGATAAGACTTGAGGCAAATGAGACAATGTTTCTCTCCATATACACGAGGTCTGGGGATGCCGAGATTGCGAGCCCGCAGTGGGCCTTTTGTGGTCCCAATGAGTGAGGCTCGTATACTTCCGCATTTGGGAATTTGACGTGCACGCGCCGGACTCATGACGTCGAGAGCTGAGGGACCTTAATTTACCGGCAGCAAATGCCTCGGGGTATCCGAATAATGTTGATTCTGGAAGCATGAGATCTGGATATCCTGCTATTCTCTCTCTCTTCAACCCTCCTAACTCTGCTCATCCCACTTTGTTTCTTTGCAGAATTGTGAGATAATTACCTAGACAATGACTTTGTCCCTCGAGCCTGGTGCAGATGCCCGCCAAAGGTTGCTCTCTGATGAGGAGTCGCACAACTGGACGCCAAATAGAAAAGTTCCATCCAGAAGATGGCCATCTTGGTGGAGGGTTATTCTCTACTCCTTAGGGTTGGCGATGGCCTTCGCAATCGGAGGGGCGGTGGGTTATCGCTTCCAGGACATCAACAAACAGTGCATCCAACACATATCCCAGTATTGTGCGTTCAGGCACTTCTATTAGACGCGGAATGAGTACTGACTCGTACAGCTCCCTTAATGCGTGACATGGATGTCAGCTACCATGTACAGCAATTCAACGGCACGTTCTTAAATGAGAATATCTATCGCCAAGGGGCCAGCCCAGAGGTTGATGAGGCCTGGGAAGCTTTGGGGGTAAACTGTAAGTATCTATTTTGTCAGAGTTGATGATGTCGGCTAATTGCGTCGAGCAAGACCGCCCACTGAGAGTCCCTCCAGAGGATGGAGAAAAAGCTGGAATCTCGCACAACCATGTCAAGATCAATGACAAGTACGGCGGCGGTTTTCCCGCAAATATGGAGGGCTTGCACCATCTTCACTGCCTGGTGAGTTGCAGAAAATACCGCCACTCAAACCCACTGAGCCAACACCTCTGATAGAACCTGCTCCGCAAATCCCTCTACTATAATTATGACTACTACCATGCCATGGGGAAGGGTGCGTTTGTGAACGAGGATCACATCATTCGCGCACACGTCTGTAAGTAGGATCCAGATACCAGATCGAAATAATGTACTGATTGCTCTGGGTAGCTCATTGCCTGGATATAATCCGCCAGCAGCTGATGTGCACCGTTGACGTGGGCGTCTTAGGGCAAGTCTGGGTGTTTCCTGATAACCCAGAGCCCTTTGTCGACTTCAACACTCGCCATCGCTGTAGGAATTATGACCAAATCCGTCAATGGGCGTATGATCACCAACTTCCGCCGGCGCCCCCGGAGGACTTTATACAGCAACAACCAGTGGAGGGCGAACGGGTGTATCCTGCCATTCCTTGACTATCTCCGTTTTGCACGAGAGGCGCAGGCCTTGCGAATAATACACCTCCTACATGAGATATCAGATGGGGCATGAATGTATTCCCTTCATTTTGTTCGAGAGATTCAAACTGTAAAATTCTGTGTAGGTCCAGGTAATGGCGTGCGGCCCTGGATGACGAGAAAGGCAGATATCTGCTGCCATCCCCTCATCTGAAATCAGGATACCATGCGAATAGTAGTGATCAAAGGCAGTGAATCATTACTTTGTATCTAATCTAGAGCAGTGAATAGCGGCTAGCTTTAGTGACAATTATGTACAATTTCTCTATCTTCACCTTTGAGAGGTTTGTCCCTTGGCATAATATAGCGATTGTCTCCGCTTCCCAAACAAGTGCTGGAATTGGCACCAAGCATGTATTTAACAGACTGGGTGCCAGTAGAGCGAGTGCACAAAAGACATCCAGTCAGCGACAACGGTTGGCTTCTATCGATAATCTCATGATATTAAATGGCTATTCAAAGCGCTGAAGAAATACTCGGCGTTATACATTAAACATAAACACGGCCCTTCCTGGGCTCACACACATCCTCCGACGTAAAAGTACAATGATAGAGCCCCGATTCGAACCCACCAACACCACCAAGGTCATCCAGATCACTGGTCGACAGGTCTTCACACCCGCTCCCACCACCACCGGGATCCAGATCGCCCCCGATCCGGTTGGAAAACGCGATGGGCGTCGGATCCGAGTAGATCCCCGCAGTCTCACCCCAATGCACTGGTTTTAGCGCATGGTTGGCATCGTCGTCGGTACTCGACGTGGTCGGGTGGCAAGCAGCACTAATCGCCACACTGCACTGTGCTGCCAGCGGCATCGGCGAGCGAAACCGGCGCAGCCCCAGCAGCATCGAAACAACCAGCAGCGAGCCACCGACCGCAATAGCGAAGATGGTCGCGACTGGCGAATGACCGCACGTTATGATCTGGGCGTGCGAGTCTGGCACGCCGTCGATATCGAAGGGGATGACCTCGACGAAGAAGAAGCTCTGCGAGACGAGCCAGTGCAGGACGGCCGAGACGACGAGCAGTGGGAGGCTGTATCGGTAGGGGAGCGAGAGGTAGTAAGTGGACCGCTGGGTGCCGCGGGGCCAGGAGACCCGCAGCGGCTTGCGGTCTCGCGCGTAGTTGTCGTATTCAACGGCGCCGAGCATGATGGTGAGCAGGGCGTTCAGCATGAAGTAGGCGACGGAAACGAGGAATTGCGGCAAGTTGGCAAGTAGCACCATGGAGAAAATCGCGGCGGTGCCGCTTTGGTCGTGCAGGCCTCCGAGGGTTGTGGATGGGCTGGCTTCGCCGAGAGTGGCGTCCCAGATGGTCTTTCCGCCGGCTGCGCTTTCGTAGTCGAGCATACCGATGTGGAGGAGGTAGATGGCGGGCCCGATCATGCAGGCGAATCTGGGAGGTTAGTGTACTCGTCCGGATCAGAGCAGGGCGAGACTTACGTGGTGATGGTGAGGACCCAGCGTCCTGTACTGGCGGCTTGGAACCATCGCGCTCGAGCAGGGAGTTGGAGTGGGAGCTTCAGCTCTGCTGGAGCATCTCCAGCGCGGCGGTTCTTGCGTCTCATCGGCATTTTGTGCCAGGCCTGGGCCCCTTTAATTACCATGGGCTTGGACAGCAGACAGCTTCCTTGCGTCATCGAGTCTGGGCGGGCAAGGTACGATGCAATCGCGTCGCCAATGGTCAGGAACACGTCCTCCCTGGCGTCGCGCGCGGCGAGAAGCGTGCAGATGAGCTTGATGAGATTACACCCGATCACAATGAGACAAATGGGCGGGCTGAACACCAGCTGGCAACTTTCCCGCTGCGGGACCGTCAAGCAGTGCTCAATCGGATAGGTCTGCGGTAGTTTGATCGGCTCCATGCCTTGTCCCCGACAGACGGGGGAATGCCCAAAAATCGTCACATTACCGGGAAAGGACGCATTGACCCAGTTCGAGGGATCGTCGAGTTCAGCCTGCACCTCCTTCTCATACAGGTCCTGGTCGAGAATCTCGTTCAGGCGGATGGTATCCGGCGTACTCTCAGGGAAGTCGGGCGTGTGGAAATAGATCTCCCCGGAGATGTTGTGGAACCCATACTCGGTCGGGACCTCCATCTTGATGCTGGGAGTCGACCACTTCAGCGGCTGGATGGTCCATTCGTCCCCGTGGACCATCTCATTCGCCATCGCCTTGGTGCATTGGTAGTCACCAGCGCACATCCACGCGTAGGCACTGCCGTCCTTGCTCCCAAAGCCTCGGGAATTCCCCCTAAGCATGGGCACCACGGGCTCGTCTTCTGGCAGAGGCTCGTTCGTCACCAAGACGACCAACCTCTGCCCGGAGATGTAGTCCTGCGCAAAGGTATCAATGCACTCCTTATTCGAGAGTGTCTGCAGATCCGACCGGCCGAGATCGGTTTTCAGCGCCGCCGCATCCAGCCCGACAATATCCGGGAAACAGTCGTTCCAATCCGCCGACCCATTACCCTGCATTGAACCCCCCGAGCCTACGACGACGGCGTATTCGGTCGGCCCAAACGCGAAATAGATGGCCGAGTTATAACTAGCAGGAAGACTCAGTCAGTCGGAACCGAACCACGAACGTCGACGTCGGAAGAAAAACAAACATCAGATGAATGGGCAACGAGGTCGCCACCAGGATCCAGCCCAGCAACTGCCTCTTGCCCCGTTGTCGTGTCAGCAAGTCCCAGATACTGGGCACCCCGATTGACATCCAGTTCCGTCGACTGTGGGCCTCGTCGACCTGCGCCCGCGACGGCGACACCAGGCACTGCATGCAGTAGTTACTCGCGCCGAGCATGGCCGTGCTCAGAATGTTGATCACCAGGTGCAGGCCCGTCGTCCAGTTCTTCGCCCGGCTGCAGTCCCCCGTGTAGATTGCCGCAAAGGAGAAATCCTCGGCGCCATTCCGGGAATAGGCGAGCCCAGCGGCGATGATTGTGAGGAGGATATTGATGGAGAGGACGGCGGCAATGACCCAGGAACAGATCACGACGCCCTTGATCCACGCGCGACTGTGGCGTGGGCTTGCACTCTCACTTGGAGTGTCCAGCGGCGTCTTGGGCGACTTGTCGGGCAGCCATCTTGTGAATGAGAAGACACTCGGTTTTTGGTCTGGCATGACTGCATTGAACGGGTTGGGGTGATGGTCCCCTTACGGTTCGCGGCGTCGCATCTGCACCGGAGAGGGGAAAGTTGGCTTGAAGACAGAGGTTGGGGAGGGCGAGGGTTTAATTCCCAGGGTCGACATCTTGGCGATAGCAATCATCTTCCTGATGCGGAACGGGCCAGGGCTGTGCTGCGTGATCGTCGCCGATATGAGCCATGTTTAGCCAGCCAAGAGTTGGCCTTGCAGATGACATCAGAGGAATTCTCGTACTACTACCGCAGACGCTGGTGGGAAATCGAAGACTCCCAGTACCTACTCCGAGGACAACCACTCCCAGCGCAAGATAACCTGAGATATTCAGGG
Source organism: Aspergillus conjunctus (assembly GCA_027569095.1). Classification (NCBI taxonomy): domain Eukaryota; kingdom Fungi; phylum Ascomycota; class Eurotiomycetes; order Eurotiales; family Aspergillaceae; genus Aspergillus; species Aspergillus conjunctus. The sequence continues at coordinate 63,659 of JAPDEL010000094.1, read as the reverse complement.
ACTTTGAATTTGTAAATCTGGCAATGACCCACTTACTTGGACAGAACCAATCAGAGGCTCGAGCCAGGACTCACCCACCAATCAGAGAGCCACGCGGACTCGTGGGCCTGCAGGTGAAGCCCGTGATGCTGGGGTAGAATAAAGGTATGGAGAACTTGGCAAGTTGAGATGCGTGGGGAAGCTGATCTCTCAGGGCTGCAGTCGGTTCTGGGGCCGGCGGATCTTGGTATTCATAGACTGCCTGTTCCTCAACGCGGGTGTGGGTATGACATTGCCAATAATGTCAGTGCAAACTACCCTCAACCCCGTCAATACTCCTAGCGGTACCGTGATTGTCATATTCATGCAATCTCTAGGTGGCACCATCTTCATATCTATTACGCAGAATATGTTCGTTCTATGTTGCTATTGCCCTCTCCGGACTGGCATTATTAGGGTGCTTGCCTTGGCAGTGGCTCTCTATCAAGAAAGGGTGTAGCTTCAGTTCTTTCTACATCATCAATACCTATTTGTATTTAATAGAAGAAAGGTGTGGTTTATGAGAGTTGTTGGTGAATGACAGAGTACAATTTTATACAAAGCCAGGTACCGGAGTGGTTTTATCAAATAGAGAGCTAATCTCACTCCTCCATGATATCAAACCTCATATCTATGCTGCTAGTTTTGGCAGAAGGGCATGGAGAGTGTCTGTTGTCGCCTATGTTAAAAGATGACATGTCTTGTAGGATCGCAATATTGCATGCATAGGGATTATATCCCCGTTTAACCGCCACCCCAGCCTTTGGGATATCAAAACCAAGGCGTGGCTTCTGGCAGACTAGAACCACGTTTTGAACCAACTGAATGGGGAAGATCCAGATCCAGATCCACCATCACAACCAAGATAAACCGCTTGGTTCCCCGAGTCAGCATCAGAACTCTAAGAATAAAGAGGGAACTAAATAGAAAATATCAGAACCTACATTTTGCGAAGAAAGCAAAGCTCTCGGTATTTTTCAAGGCTGCCTGTGTACTCATGCCCAGCACGTTCTGGTACCCATACACCTCATTGCCCAACACACCCTTGGTATGCGCCAGTTCATGCAAACTCGACGTTCGCTGATCGAGCGCCGTGCAATCATCCGAAGCCTCTGGAAATGTAAAGTACCCCGGGCAGGTACTGACGTGCCCCCGATATCCGTCCGTGCTGGCGTACCCCGTCTGCGTCCATGCACCGGTCCGGCAAAACATGCCATCTTGCTCGCAGGAGTAGGTGACCAGGCCGCCTCCTGGCTGGGATGCTTCCCGGGCGATTTCCTCCAAGACGCTTGCCACGTAGCTCATCGTCTTCGAGTCGGTGGTTTTGAAAAAGCTCTGGAAGAGTGACGAGGAGCTTTTGTCTTTGATGCTGGCTGCGGCTTTGGCGGCCATCTCGCCTGCCTCTTTTACTGCGGCCGCCACCTTTTGCCCTTCGGAGCCGCTGCACTGTTGATAGGTCGCGCGCTCATGGAGGCTGCCTGCAGCCGCGAGGTGGGTGAGGCCCAAAAGGATTGTAGATAGGCTGAGAAGGCGCATTTTGAGATGGGGGTCGAGCGTTTAGGGCTAGGAGGTAAAGATTGTACGGGGGAACCCGACCCTGGCGAGTGAGATTGCGCGACAGGGCACAGAAAGAGAAAATGAGGTTGGGGGTTTTCTTTATCATGCTAAAAATTTAATATCAGGGGCAGCCAGAAGGTGGAACCACTTGTGTATCATATTTTTCTCTCCTGGTCGGCAGTTGAAGTTTCATCCAACTTTCCTCGGCAGACACTCGGATTGGAGCGATCAGAAAAACACATTCGCCAGACATGATACGCCCGGAGTAGCAGATATTTTTTTTTTTCACCGGTCCTCTTTACTTCTCGCTCATTAGCCCAGGCGCTTTTCCCCGGGGTGTTATAGTCAATGGTGCCGCCCAGTCCCCGTGCCCGGGGTCGCTGATCTGCCGCCGAGGCTGAGAGTGGACCAAATTATTCCACCCTGTTTGATATTAGAGCTAGGCTATAGTTTAGAGAATGTGTCGGGTTGCCAAGAAATTTTGTCTTGGTTTTGACATGCAAATCTCACCGTCAAAGCCACTGTTCAAAATGCTGGTGCGGGATGATTGGGTCCTGCCCTCGATCTGCTGATACAACAGCGGGCCTTGTTGGAACACGAACAGCCCATATTTAAAACATAGCCATATACCAGATTCTCTCCCAAGCCATCGGGTCGTCGTGCCATACTCTTGTCCGAAATCTGATCGATTTGGTGGACTTGCTGGGCCATCTCACCAGCCTGAGAGGGTACAACATCTCGTATTCATGCAAGCCTGCGCAGTCCTCGGCTGTGATTTCTCATTTTCGAAAAAAAATGTCTCACAAGCCTTAAATTGCTTGAGGCAGTGGGCATCTGACACCTGAGATACCCATCACCTTTTCTTTGCGATGGACGGAATATAAAATCCCAAGCCATCACCACTCCCACAACACCGGAGCTGATCACCATCGAACCCTCTGTCTGCCTTTGTCTGCTACATCAAAGCAAAATGAACCTCATCAATCACCTTTCCGTCCTCTTCGCTTGCCTCACGGTCCTCGTGAGCGCGGCCCCAGCTGCCTCCTCATGCACCACAGTCTACCCCGCCGTGGCTCGTGTCTCTGAAGCCCAACCCGTGGAATCCTATCTGCCCGGCTTCCGCATCTCCCAGAAGACAGGCGGAACCCAGAAGGAAGACATGTTCGCCGAGTTCAGCGTCCCTGCCGGGAGCTGGGGTTGCACTCTGTCATATTTCTTCCCGGCTGGCACGGCCATCACCTCCGTCGGCGCCGCACCGGTCGAGGTATTCTCCGTGACAGGCCCGCTGAGCCGATCGCCCAGGGGAATCGATATCTCATGGGCTTACTGTCCTGCGCCCATTGCACTGGTTGGGTCGGTGACGTTCGAATCGAGCCCAACTCAAGGAACGACCCGGGTTATTAATAGCTTTGCATGTGCGAGCACGATGACGTATCGGCTTAGTATCTCGCAGGGCCACTCGAAGGCAACCAGTGTGCAGTTTGCGCAGAGTAACCGGGCTGGTCTGAGGATGTCGTACAATTGTTAACGTGGTGGAGGTGTTTCCTTTGCGACCGGGTTGCTTGGTGTTGAAGCCCGCAAAGGAACGGTTATGATCGTGGTACTATTACGGACAGTTTAGTTTAGGCATGAACAGAGAGAACGAGTTGCTTCTGGTTTGCTTTGTCTTTTCTTGATCCCCAAGTCGTCTCGCCGTTAGGGCTGTAGAAAATGTAGCACCTCACAGCCATACCTGCTAGGTAGCCCATACTTGATAAATTCAGCACGCGATTAGAGCGTGGCAGTGCCCTCAATTGTGTCTCAGCCTGTCTGTTTGACGGAACCTGGTGCATATCCGGCTCTTTTATTGCACGCGCCATAGATTGTGAAAGAAGAACAAAAATCGTGGCTTGGCTCCTGTGAGGACTTCTGGGGTTGGTAGATAAATATCAGTGTATGATATACACTGGTGGCACATAACCTCGTCCCTTGTGCGAGACTGGGGAGGAATTTGAGAATGCGGTGAGAGTCAATTCGGATTGCATCGTATTGAGGCTGAAGATGTTTCTCAGACGATCGTCTATTCATCGAATAAGGACTCGGTGTAGGAGGTGAACATTAATGTTGAAGCTGTGGCTGAGTCTTTGTGTCTCATTGTAAGCTGAGAAGCTTAAAGATAGTGTGAAAGGAAGGGCTGTTAAAAGGTCGGGTATATCCCCCGTTCACCTAAGCCTGACAGCTCAGGTAAAGTTCCTCATGCTAAGCCTCTTGAAAATGAATTTCGCCTATTCACAGGCACGATACACGATTTCCACAAGCTCCAATTGCTCCCAAATTGCGCTGTTTCAAGGCTGAAGCTAGCACTCTCCTTGGACCTTACTTAGCGGCCCAGCAAGATCTAAATAATCTAAGCTCTCTCGTCCAGCATGGCGCCCAGAAGCAGCAAGTAGGGAGAGAAAAGACCTCCTTGACCCTGAGGCACTGCTCTCCAACATTGTAATGACAGACTAGTCTGATCCTGCCCGCTAGTCCCCGCTGGGATGCAATGCTGATCGCAGACTCTCAGTGGTTCGCTAACGGCTCCCTGATTGAGCCGGCGATCGTCTTCGTAGCGCCACGGAAATCTTAATTCCATGGTCTGGCAAGTCAATGGAAGCTGACATTCATGCGGGCTAGTCCGTTAGTCCGTTTTCCATCACCCTGGGTCGTGGATGGGGTATTATTCCTGATGGGCACTACTTGGTAAATTTCAAAAGTTGGGGGCGGCTTATACGGCACCTCACAGCAAGGCGAGCGGTTAGTCTTAGATAATTGGTTGCAAATCTCAACAGTACTAGTATGGTTGCATTGAATTGAAAGACTCTATCTATTCTACAGCCGGGGTAATTTCCCGACCAGAAACGCAATATAACGATTTATCTTGGCTAATTAATGTTCACCGGTCTGTGAACGGCTCCAACTACTGAGCAGCCGTGGGAGGGGTCTGGAATGGCACCAGATCTGGCTGGCAGACTGTGTTGCGAGATGGGAGTTTGCCGTACGAGAAGTAAGCCTGGGCGTGCTGGGTCAAACAGCTGGAAGCGCTTGCGATGGCAGTGTGCTGTTGTATCATGAGTGGTTAGCTCGAGTGTCTCCAAGGCTTTGATGGATAAACTTACACCGACTGATGCCTGGAGCAAGACTGCGGAGCGGCGGAACACCGAGGACATCTTGTATGCTCCTCGCTTGGGGGTGAGAGGATCGATCTCGTTGCTAACAAAGAGGATGGGGGTAGCGGTGTCTCGAGGGTCAAGGATGGAGCCTACTCAATCATCAGTCATACCAATCAAAAACCAAGAGATAGGCAGCATAGCACGTACCAACAAGTCGTCCACTCTGTGCAGGCTCAACATCAAACGATCGGCACAGAACATTGTTTGCATTGTTGGGCCAGACCTCGCCGAAGAACTGGCTCTGAGCCACTTGGGACTGGACATAGTCGCGGTACTGATCCAAAGTCTGCAGCTTACGGCCATTGTAACCGTCAACGCACTTGATCAGCACCGTAATGTCACTGGTCGTACCGGCTGTGCCATTGTTGCAGGGGTTGGCAGCGAGGAACCCAGTCGTGGTGGCAGCCATGTACGCGGTAGCGTCTCCCTGCTCCAGACCCGCGAGCACATTCGCGAGGATCGGGAATCCAATCACAGGGAACAACGAGGCTTGCAGGGCAAACTCCTTCACACCAGAGTATGTCGCGAGAAGGGGAATCGAGCAGGTCTGGGAGCTCAAAACAGGAATCGGGTTTGCCTTGAGATGAGCCAGAACTTTTTCCGCGCGCTTCTGGATACTGTGTGGCGAGGGCGCCCAGAACGGGCAGTTCTTCTTTCCTCCCTTGTGGCAGGTCTGATAGAACGAGTCGATCGCCTTGTCTACGTCGTAGAGGTTCTTGCTCCAGCCGAGCTCATAGACGTTCTCGACGTCGAGGACACCGTCGAGGATCATCGGGCCGACATGCTCAGGGTACAAATGGGCAAAGGTTGTTCCTAGAAGAGTACCGTAACTGATTCCATAGTAGGCCAGCTTTGCCTCGCTCTCAGGTTTGCCTGCTGCAGCCTGGTCCGCTTTGATAAAGGTAAGCAAGTCACTGGCGACCGCCGACGCACCGACGTAGGCAGCACTGCCATTTTTGCCGCCAACGGCAGCAGTGCATGCTTTGCCAAAGAAGTCTGCGGCATAGAACTGGTTGCCCAGGGAGGTGGACGATGCGTAGGAGGTCTCGGAATAGAATAGCTTCTCGAACTGCGCGCGGTTTTCGGGATGATCGGGCCAGCAGTCGACAGTTGGGCCACTGTGGCCAACACCACGCGGATCGAAGCCGATGACATTGTGCTCCGCTTGGATGACACCGGCAAAGCCGATGCTGCCGCTCAAGAGGGTGTCAACTCCGGAGCCTCCAGGGCCACCTAATTGCTGCTCGTCAGACCTCACAACGTCTACTAATTATCAGTGTCGGGGAAAGTACCAGGGTTGATGAGCACATTCTTGGTGTGCTTGGTGATTTTCGTTGCCGCGAGCTTGATAAACGCAATCGCTGTAGTACCCTGACTAGGATCCGCGTAGTCAAGGGGGACCTGCAGTCGAGCGCAGGTGTAGTTTTGGAAGCAAGGGATCCATTCAAGCTTGGTCGAGGGGGTTATCTGAGCCTATCAGCGAGGAGTCCCGGAGTATAGCAATCGTCGAAGATTGCAGCTTACCGATTCCCAGTCATTGACTGAAGTCACCGGGCCAGGACCACAGGATTGGTTTTTGGGTACAGCGCTCGCCGATGCGCCATGCAGAGATGAAAGAGCGGCAATTGAGAGTAGCCATGTCTGGGACAAGGTAGAGAAACCCATGGTGGGCGGTGGTCAAAGGATAATCAGGACAGGCCTGGGGAATAATAAGGAAACGGTCGTCTTGACCAACAGGGCGGCGAAAGCATATTTATACCACGTCCTTGCCTGCTGGCTTGCTCCCGGACAAATGAAAGATATGACGCTTACAGCGCAATAATTCCATGTCTCCGACTCCGCAGACCGGTTTGACAGGTACCATGGTGTTTACCACCGCCAGTCCTAGGTTCACCGTCGTTGCAGATGGCACACAATTGGCTGGTTCGCGGCCAAGACGTTCATTTTCGCAGCTATTAATAAAGCTGCCGTGGCGGAGCCCCAGCTTAACTTTCCGCTAGCCCCGCTAGCTTCCACTGCCTGTTGCTGTCCCTAATATTGCGATCCGCCGCCTTGGGCCAACAACTTCGTATTCCGTCGAGAATGAAACACTTATTGTGCCATTCGAAATTTGAATAACCATCTCTTAGCGGCCTCCAAACATGGGATGCTTTGACCAAACGAGGGGGTTAGGCGAGACGACCAGCCGGTAAGATGACAACCCCTAAATCGCCAATTACACCCTGATCCAACACCACAGGGTCTGATTTGAGTGCCAGGGTTTTCTTCTCTTTTTCTCTCACATTCTGATCATGTAAGATCAAGACCCCACTTTGCTAAGAAGATTATGTAGTGCGGGAGGACGCATGGCACTCGGAGCCCTGGGTAAATTAGCATACAATATTCTCCTAGTTCAAGAGATTTGAGCTCATTGATCCATCCACTAACTTTAGACCAGCGTATACAATCCTAGCATAGCATCCAGTTTCTCAACTCCATCGAATTTGTTTGTAGGACTGTAGGTGGAGGTGAATCCTCAGGGTAACCACTAAACTACCACAATCGTCACCGTTAAGTTTCTCAAGAGTAGCTAGCTGTAAGACCATTCAAAAAACCATTATCATCTTAAGATGCTCCTACACTATCCGACAAAAATGCATAAATGAACATACAAAAAACAGTCATTGAGTAGAGACCCTCGGGAAAGTTCATGCAGTGGCTCAATTTGAAATAGAGTACCGCCACAAATAGCCACCTGCGTCAGAAACGTGATTTGTCATTGAGGGCTATGCACATTCCAACAATTAGAAGATCATAGGAGATCATAGGAGGATCCCATTGATCTTCCTTCGGAATAGAGTGATCTGCAGTGAGAGTGTCAGCGCTATCAATTTCATGGATATATATTGGGGTTATTTGGCCTAAAATGGTATTGACAAGATCAGCCTAGAAGCCAAGTAAATGCACATAATTTTGTGATGGCAAGAAATGTTACACGTAAAGAGAATCAGACCAATGCGACAGGTTTTGTTAGCCCTACTTTGATATACCAGATGGGGTTCCACAAACAGCCCCCGGCAACCATGCCATGAGTTCAAATTAAAAGCTCTAGCACTGCCTCTAATTTTGAAGGGCTTTTTTGGCCTTGCGGGGGGTTGAGATCCCCTACAGTCATGTCGCCTGAAGTGGATATATCCCTGGGCAGTTTTTCCACCTAATCATGCAGGGAGAGATCGGGAGCGGAATCATGCAGGTCCTTAGTATGAATCTACTGCCTTGACATCTTTAATGTCACTAGATAACCCAAATTATCATCATTAATTGGCTGATGTTTTCACGTGAAGCGGCGGCCTTGATCTAAGAAGCAAGTAACACACATGACAATGAGAAGAGCTATGGTAAAGGACTAGATTCTATAGATTCTGAAAATATACTGTACCACAGATTCTTAAGAACCGAGATGAGTCTTGCATTCAATTAACAAAGAATAGTGTAGGGCTGATCACAGGGGAGATCCACAAAGCCTTCAGTGGAGCGAAGCGGGTCAAAATATATATTTCTTTGGACGTTGCCAGCTTTTCATCGACAACTCCGTTCAAGGATTTCGAAAACAGGCAAGACAAAAGAGGTCATGATATAAATGAATAATAGTAACAAGTCAATTGAGGATGAATCAACAATATTCCCTAGCATCGAGAGTCTGGCTTGAGAACCATCATTCTTTTGGTTGCTGGAAGTTGTGCAACCTATGTAGACAGGCTTACCTCATATTATGTACACCAAATCGACAACCACGTGCGCGCCATGATCCTCGGGTGGTTAGACCACGTGATTTGATGCGGTCGCCGAATTTCCTATATGGGACTAGCGGGCTGGGCACGTCTTCTCTTCCTTTGTCAGGATTTAATCATGAAATTTTTGAGTAATTGCAATTGTCTTGTCCAAGTCAGAGTCAGCCTGGGACTGCCCTAAGATTTCAGTCTTTGCGAGGTAGTTGAATAGAGAAGCCTGAGCCTGTAGTTGTCAGTAGGAGTCGTAGTCCAGAGTGTAGCCCTTCGCCTATTTTTACCAGCAATGCCCATCCCGCCATTTGGAAACCGGTTTTCGATGAGTGATCCGATCGTGTTTGCCTGAAAGGTGTGATTCTAGACCGTTTCGGCGCTCGTCTGTCGAATGGGAGACTGTCAGCCTCGGACCTCGAGCTGGTTCGGTCCTGTCATCAGTCCTTATGATTGGCTCGAAGAGTCACTGTCAATCTCAGAGCGGGTCTGAGACAACAGAATCAAAACGGTTGCGCCGGCTATCAGGGCACGCCCATGGGGAGGGAATCTTCTCGGCTTTTTTCATCTCTCCATCATGGACGAGATTGGTCTTTCGTTCCTGAATCTGCTTTCCTTGATGTGAATTCATCTGTCTTTCGTTCCATTTCTTTCTGTCCACCCTCGATGAGCTCAACTGGCACCGGTCTTCCCGGATGCGCATCCCCATTGCTCTGCAGCTTGGGCTGCTGGTGTTGCTGACATCGCTCGTGGGCATCGTTGTCCTGTCCGTCGCAACAGTGAGTTTTTGACGTAAAAAAAGAGCACGGATTTCGCGACGGGATTTGCGACTGACAGCACACAGTGGACGACAACCTTGGACTTCGTGGTGGATATTGAGTATGCCCTGCCTAAGCGAACGCGCTGTCACCGAGACAAGCAACTAATCGTGTGGTGTCAGATCCCAGGGCCTAGAACTTGTCGCAACCATCAAAGCTAGCCAGATTGCCTTCAGCCTCGAACTCCTCGAAGTGTATTGCCAAACGATTTCCTCGCGACTCACGATCCAGTCTTCCCTACAGAGTTACAACGAGGGAAACATATCCACCGCCCAGTGGGAGACGACCGGCACCAGCTTGGAATCTGCCCTCGGCACTCACGGTTACCTGAGCACCTATCAAGCGGTCATTTATTCGAGAAATGGCCAGGGCGGGCAGGTCCGGCTCCTGAATGTCAGCAGCGACATGATCCCCGAGATCACCCTCCCCTACGCCGACTCCAATGGAGGCTCCATCATGCTGGGGGAGGGAGCAGCTGGATACCCCTCGATGCTGTACCCTAACCTTACCTACACAGAGAATTCCAACGACAGCGGCTCGGTCCAAGTGAATGCCTTTCCGAACTACGTGCTGGGGACCGCCTCTGCCCTGCTGCTGGGCCCCATGATCATCAATGGGTCGTTTTCCCTAATCTCGCTGACCGTGCCGATTGTCAATAACACGTCGGACACTGATATTCTGGGCTACATGACGTACGTATCGTCGACCGGGCATCGCCTCCTCTACTGACTGACTCCGCATAGGATTGTCGCGAGCGGAGAAGCAGTCCAACGCGCCGTGAGCTCTCGCGATGGCCTGAGTACTCACGGACAAATTCTGCTGCTAGGGCCATCAACTCCCCAGAACCAATTCGCTGCAGATGCTCAACCGGCCACGGCGACATCTTCCCCCCAAAGGGCCGCGCTAGAAGACGCTCCGGTGCACTACATTTTCGAGCCCACTCCTTTATCCAACCAGAACAACGAGGGTTCCCGAGCATCGACCGGCACGTCTTTCGCGCTCTCCGAATACCCTCTGGCGGTGGACGTGATGCTCCAGTCGTACGAGAACGAAAATAAATCCATCAGTCAGCTATCGGCCAAAAACGAGCAGGGGACGAGCGTCGCGGTCGGTGCTGTGCGGCCCAAGAGTTCCCTGGTGCAGTGGATTTTGCTGGTGGAGGAGACACATGCGGAGGCCTTCGCCCCAGTCGCCCGACTGCGAAAGATCATCCTCGCCTGCGTGTTTGGAACGGTCGGCCTGATCGTTATCATGGTCCCTCTGCTAACACACTTTGCGGTCGCTCCGATCCGGAGACTGCGCGAGGCTGCCAGGACGTCCATTAACGCGGATCTCGGACCAGCACCGTCCGCGGGCGAGAACGAAAAGGAGGGCCACGATGAACGCATGAATGGAGCCGTGGCGATCCAAGAGCATTCCGATGAGTCCACCGACACGTTATGGGTCAAGTACTTTCGCCGTCCGCTCCAGAGATTCGACAGTTCACATACCGTTCCCCAGCAGCGTCGCCCTCGAGCCTTCCAAATCCCGAGTCGCGTGAAAGAGCGCCGGCACTGCGTGACGGACGAGCTGACCGAGCTGACCAGCACCTTCAACGAAATGTCGGACGAGCTGACCATCCAATACAACCGGCTGGAAGAGCGCGTGGCGGAGCGAACCCGAGAGCTGGAGAAGGCCAAGCTGGCGGCGGAAGCGGCCAACGAAAGCAAGACGCTCTTCATCGCCAACATTTCCCACGAACTGAAGACGCCGTTGAATGGGATCCTGGGCATGTGCGCCGTGTGCATGGGCGAAGACGATCTCGATCGCATCAAGAAGTCCCTCCAGGTGGTCTACAAATCGGGCGACCTCCTCCTGCATCTCCTGAATGATCTGCTGACGTTCAGCAAAAATCAGATCGAACAGGCCATTCAGCTGGAGGAGAAGGAGTTCAAGATCTCCGATATCCGATCACAGCTGCTGTTCCTGTTCCAAAACCAGGTGAACGAAAAGAACATTGATTTCAGCGTCAAGTTCGTGGCTGGTCGCAACCCGCAACCGCGAGGCAGCATGTGCCGCGATCGAGACGTTGAGCATGATCCTCCGGCCTTTGGACCCCCGAATACCGGTAGAGTCAAGAATATGATGCTCCGCGGTGATCAACATCGCATCCTTCAGGTTTTGATCAACCTGGTTAGCAACAGTCTCAAGTTCACGCCGGAAAATGGTAAGGTCCAGGTCCGGATCCGATGTATCGAAGAGACCGATGTGACTGTCCTGCGCCGGGGGTCGAATGCAAATTCCACTGTACTGTCTCGGATATCCTCACCGGCAACCTCCCACCATCCGGAGGCTGCGTTGACGAGCGAGGCCCAAGGCGACGACCAAACGAGCCCGTCGGCTGCCTCGCGGACCCTGATTTTCCAGTTCGAAGTCGAAGATAACGGACCCGGCATCGCTCCACACCTCCAAAGACGTGTCTTCGATCCCTTCGTTCAAGGCGACCTCGGACTGAACCGGAAGTATGGTGGCACTGGTCTGGGTTTAAGTATCTGTTCGCAACTAAGCCGGCTAATGGGCGGCCTCATCCTCCTCGATAGCGAGGAAGGTAAAGGAGCCCTTTTCACTGTCAAGCTGCCCTTGCAATTTGTCAAGGAAATGGCGCCAAGCACACACAGTTCCAGCATCGCCGGATCGCGGACACCTAGCGTGCTGTCCCTGGAGGAGTTTTCTAGCATCGCTCGAACGTCATCGGAGCAGGGCTCCACGAGAAGCGACATCCAGCCGCGCCTGGTTGGTCTGAGCCAGCCCTTCTTTGCTCCTGGTGCACCGGCATCCTCTGCCTCCCGGCCTTCGCAAACCGCGCCGGACGCAACGGGGGAGGCGAGAGACGGGAAGAAGATTCGCGTATTGGTTGCGGAGGATAACAAGGTGAACCAAGAAGTGGTTCTCCGGTCAGTTCAATATAACTACCCCATTTTCCTCTTCACATGCTGACGGCTAGTAGCATGCTTGCGCTCGAGGATGTGTACGACGTGACAGTGGTCAAAGACGGCCAAGAAGCATACGACACCGTCCGGACAAATATGGAGGAGGGCAAGGTTTTCGATCTTATCTTCATGGACATCCAGGTACGTCGCCCACACCCCCCCCCTGTAGGCCTTGCGACTGCAGCTAACCAGTCTAGATGCCCAACCTCGACGGCATCCAGAGCACGCGTCTTATTCGCCAGATGGGCTACTCCGCCCCTATTGTCGCCTTGACGGCGTTTGCCGAGGATAGCAACGTCAAGGATTGCATGGAGTCTGGCATGGATATGTTCATCAGGTAGCCCCCTCTCCCCCATTGAGCCAAAATGTGGAATATATGTTCATGGATTATAGCAAACCCATTCGACGACCTGCACTTAAACAAGTTCTTAGTAAATTCTCGACGATCCTGGAAGAACCCGAGACCCCTTCTCAGGAGTTGAGTGCGGCCGTTTGACGAAGGCCTGGTATGTTGAACTCGAATTCTACGGTTTCATGGCGTATCTTCGCTGTGGAGACCAGGTCTTGTTTTTGTGCTCTTAGAAAATATAAATCAAAAAAAAAATTAAATTAACTTCAATCGTCATATGAAGTCGTCGCCTCAAATCAGCCGACCAGATGCCCACGGTCACAATGCTTTTGGATGTTGGGGTCAACGAGAGCGATCGGGTGATTTCCCGGCATTTACTACTTAGCAGTCGCAGTTTTCATTTCATTACAGTAGAACCTCGAATTCATTAGGCACTATGGGTAGGGGAGTCTGCAAGTTGACAACGGACTTGGTGAACGATACCCCAAATTTCATATCCAGTGGCCCAATAAAGGGATCCGTGACTCGCTTTTGTGTGATGCTACACCTGCACAGGTATTCGACTGGGGAATCGAGGAAAAGATATCCAGATATTGGAGAGGTATATGTAACGCCTCCTTTATAGAAGCCTGAGTAGCAAGCTTATTAGATGGAGTAGAGTGGGTTCCGTTACTGAGGGAGTCAAGGACGGGTCGTGTTAGATATCATGAAGTGTTAGTTGAGTGCGTGTAACATATGAGAAAGGGGCACAGCAGCCCTGAGGGGTAACCTAATATCCGGGAATGGTGTACAATTGATGAGGGTTCCTAGTAGAAGTTCATATGCCCTGCGTCTTTAGCTTTGTCAATCTTAGGAGCCGTTGGATAACACAATCACTGAAGATGGGGGCTTCCTTTTCGCCGGCAAATGGACGCCAGCGGCCGGAAAACCTCGCTGTTCTGTCATGGCCATGTGCCAGCAGGTATTTCAGCAGGTATTTCAGCAGGTAATCCACATCCATCAACTTGGGCAAGTCTTGATGTGGCATTCATTGAGAACCGTAACTTCAGCGGCGTTTCAAATTCTGCGGTGATTGGAGAGATCGCGCAGATGACTGGACTGCGCCTTTCATCAAGCTTGTAGTTTGCCCCGAGTTTCCTGGAAATGTGTCAAGAATCCAGAAAGATCACGTGAATAGTTGGGTAGTGTGCAATTATCCCAGGGATTTAGGTATTCTCTTAGGTGTGGTTTGGTGGGAGCGGTTAATCACCACACCGTAACAGGAACAGAAAATGCAAAGAAATATGTGCACTGAAGGTGCTCAAGGCGATAGCCAGGAATATGCCATTCGGTTTGGGCATGCTCCGTAAGCATTACCAAGACAACAGATGGGAGAATGTCCCTGGACCTATACCCCTCAATAGTCCCCCTTTTACGAAGTTTCCCCGACATCAGAAAGGCAACAGTGCAGAAGATGGGCCTACGACGAGTGTTAGGGGTCATCAGATGAGATACATCCCATCCACCCTAGTTGACAAGCGATGAGCACAGAAAGTTGAATGCCGCTGCCAAGCACGAGATGCAGTGGCTCATATAAAATGCAGGAATTTGATTTGAGGATACGTGCAAAGGGCGTCAATCCTTTACATTGCAAGTCAACTGGCAGCCAGGCTAGTGAGCCGTGTACACGTACCTCTCTCTTTTGACTGATGGGTGCATGATGGGGAAATTCAGGGGTCACGATGATCGGTCACAGGGACATCCGAGCCCTCCAAGAGGACGAAAGAATGGTGAAGAGGGATTAGATGAAAAAGGTGTCCAAGTTCTGTTGCAACCCATGACTTGACGGTAGGTAAGCCATATGTGGCGGTGCCGTGGAAGGTTATGACAAGAGTCATATATTCAGTCTTGGTCTAGATTTCTATAGAGACCTGTTTGATGATGTATGTAGTACTGATCCTACACTCAAGTACCTTAGCAGACTGCAGCAACACGCAGTACCCTCCTCTGGTGATACAGGGGTGCGCTGGCGTTTTCTCGTTCAATTAATCAATCTTCTAGATCCAGTCAAGAATCCTGGATCTGTTTGGTCTTGATAAACTTTGTCGAATAAGTTTCATGTGCTGGGGTGTCAATAGCCCCAGGACGATGCCACTAGAGATGCATCCACCCAACTCGGCTTGGTGTGAGCCCAGAGTAGATCAATCAGTAACCTAGTCCTAATCCAGCGCAATGACTCAGTTGGGGAAAGAAAGCAGTTTCCCCTGAATCCCTAGCCAAGCTTCACATGTTCCACTTTTCTTATCCTTATTCCATGCTGCTTCAGTCGTTGTGTAGGGGAATCGCTACATATAGCACACCACGACAGGGGAATAGTAGACTCCGCATGGGCGTACTGTTGTAGTCAGAGATACAATATTGATAATAATAAGAAGACTCTCGTTCACCCAAGAATCATCAATTTTGACTAGCCGCTGAATCATTCATATTTTAATCCCGATTCCCCGATGACCTCGGGGATTCTTAGAGAGATGAAAGCCTCGACCGCTCGATTCTAGTGGTAAACCCCGAGCAATATCCTCCAGGATTGCATAGCTGAGACAGAGTAACGCATCTGTGGCCCCTAGTCATAACATTTTCATCGTCTGCCGTTGCAGGATGGAGGCCAGCACACGCACGGTTCATCACGACCTCAAGTGTTAGTGGATCCCCCGGAAAAGAGCCGTGGGAAGCCTGAACAGAGAGACCCTCTCTCCTGCAAAAGTAAACATGACCTGATCAGAAAAACTGATTACGTTCGATCCTGGAAGCCGAAGTGAGTCTGAGTAAGACTCCCTGGCGAACAGGAATGGCCTTCCAGGTTGCACAGCAAAAGTGAAGTTGTGTGCACAGGCACATCTCCGGTCCGAGAGAGACCTCAATTTTTCATAATTCGAGTCCGTCTCTTCGTCGAGGTTATTCTCATTCTGGAGGGACTCAGCGCCAAGGCTGCCAGTGGCGTTTTAGGCCGCTAGGGCAGAACAGAAGATTAACCGCGAAGATGCTCCTCCAATCAAACGCTGCTGTTCGTGCAGTTGAACACTGACCAAGCTCACGGCCACTTGGATTATCAATATTTGGGGGAAAGAGAGCGGACAAGTGGAGCCTCCGAAGCAGCCCGAGAAGCGGTTGAGGAAATGGGAGAAGCGGACTAGCGGTGATTCAGTTGAGGCTGTAAGGCTGGTTGCTGCTCCACTCACAGCACAGGATTGGACCCTGGAGGGAGCGAAATCGTCGGTTTCCTGGTTCCTAACCTTGTCGTCCGCAAGCTAGGAGCGCCCCCAATTTTATTTTAGGGATGTGTGCCCTGTGTGCCTCTGCTCCTGCGCTAGATCGCCGTGCTCGAGACCAGATCCGTACCATGAGATCGCGAACACGCTGGCGAGGCAGCGCTGCTCTCTTGCCCTTCCGTTTCATCGCGGAAAGGCGGACTAGTGGCCTTTGGTTTTCGCTTCCTCTTGCCAGAGTTGCTCTGGGTCCTCGTGAAAGCTTCGCCTAAGGACTAAAGATAGGTCAGGATCAACTAGTCGATCCATTGTTGTGCTTCTGGGATTGCCGAGATTGCTTGTTAATATCTCTTAAGCAACTTTTAGCTCGAGTAAACCAAAAAGAAAAAAAAAAAAAAAAAAAAAAAAAAATATTCGTCGACCAGCACAGGGCGCGATTTGTATAAAATCCTTCGGCGGCCCCCGAACCATGGTTTGCAGCACCACCACATTTTGAACTTCCCAGCAACTACATCTTCATCGAGTCAAGATGGGACATTCCGAGCTGAGTCGACTTCCTATCCTGAAGAGCCCTCTGGTAAGGCCCATCGACTTGACCGAACCCAACCGCATACTGACCTCCATCTCAGGCAAAGAAGGGCCAGCACAGAGACCACCCCGTCGAGGGTGCAGCCGACTTGACCACAGCGGATCAGTCCCTCTTCCAGAACCCGCAATTCGAGCACTATGAGGCCACCTCCAACCTCCAGCTCTTCTACGATCTTTTCTTCGTGGCCAACCTGGGGTCCTTTACCTCTGTCCACGAGATCAACAGTCGCGAGAGTACGCTCCTGCTCCTGCCCCAGCCGTGGAGGGACTCTGGTATACTAACCTCGTCTCCCACTCTCCCTAGGTCTCGCGTCCTATATCGGATTCATCTGCATTCTTTGGTTCACCTGGTGCCAAGTCACCCTGTACGATGTCCGTTTCGCAACCGACAGTATCTTCGAGCGGATCGCCCACGCCTGTCATTTCGGTGTCATGGTAGGACTGGCCGTGATCGGGCCCAACTTCCTCGCGAGCAATGATGGATGGGGCCCCCTCCAGCAACTCTCCCTCATCCTCATGGTGAGCCGGGCGGTGCTGTTCTTCCAGTACGGCGCCACGCTGTGCTTCACCTGGAGCTACCAGAAAACCAGAACCCCTCTCATCGCGGTGATGGCCTCCCTGGCCGTCGCCGTTTTTATATACCTAGGCATCTCGTTCGCCTTCTACAACCGGACATCCTACCTTACCTACATCGTCTGGTATTTCATTGCCGTGGCCGAGGTCACGATCAACGTGGTTGTCGCCTCTGTCTGGCCCGCGCTTTCCCTCTGGAAGACGCATCTGGTGGAGAGAATGACCTGCCTGACCCTGATCATTGTATGTTTTTTTTTTTTTTTTTTTTTTTTCTAATCGGAGTGTTTCTGCTGCGCGAACATCAAGGCTTACTGGCATGCAGCTCGGTGAAGGTATCATTGGCCTGACGCACACCATTGTCAAGATCCAAAAGTTCGATGGCGGATTCAACTCTGCCGACATTGGCATGCTGATCGCGGCGGTGCTGGTTATTGTAAGTGCCCTTACAGGCCTGCTCTTCTCTTCCCCTGGACCCATTCTAATCCACGGGCCATCGCAGTACTTCACCTACCAACTCTACTTTGACAACGTCAGCCTCGAGGCGCTGAGCGCCCGTCGCCAGCACATCAGCTGCATCCTGCACTTCCCCTTCCACCTCGCTCTCTGTCTCATGATGGAAGGCGTGAACCAGACGCTTCTGTGGGCTCACATCGTTGGAGACGTCAATGACGTGTTCGCCCCCTGGGATACAACTTTGTTCGCGGATGTCCCCGCTCCGCTCCACACGTTGAAAGAGGTGCTGAATGACATGATCACCGATGTTTTCTCCCGGTTCCCCACCACCGAGGAGGTCTTTGGCGAGATCCAGAACGTTTTGAATGAAGTTGAAGAGCTCCCCCCTCACACCGATGCGGCCGACTTCACTGCTGTTACTCTTCCGGCTTTCACCGAGTCGATGAAAACCATTATCGAGGGTTTCGGCTGGGAGACACCAGCGGAGACCCACGGCGAGGGTCTCGAGGGACTGCTGAATGCCTACACCGCGGTCATCAAGGTGTTTAACATTACCTTTGGTGAGTTGTTGTCTTGCTTCCCGCCAGAATACCTGTTTTTTTACTCCCGCTAACCTCTCACTCTCCAGCATACTTCTGCATCTGCACCGGCGTGGTCTTCGTCCTCATCAGCGTCTTCTCCCTCCTTTCCTCCAAGCATGACACCGCCCACCCGGCTCTGCGATACCTGAGCACCAGCGTAAATGTCGCCGTTGGCCTCACGATCGCCCTCCTGAGTATTCTGACCCGGAGCGATAAGGCGGAAGAGATTGGTGAATCCCCATGGGTTCTCCCGGTGCTCATGTTGATCATGCTTGCCTGTATGTCCAGATCCTGCTCCAGACACGTTCAACGCAATACTAACCTGAAACTCTAGTGCTGATCCTGAACCATTTGCCGCGTGGTTATTACAAGCCCGTCGTCCTCGAGGAGCACGTATAACACCCGTCCACGGTCCGGTAGCTGTCGGACACAGCCGACCAAGTGCCTGTCTGGCACACCATCATTGAGCGATATTCACTTCTTTACCCTGTCCTCATTACCTTCTCTGTATTTCTTTCTTTGGTAGCTAGCCTGCTTCTGGTTGATTCCGTTTTTTTTTTTTTAAGCCCTTTGCCAGTCAAAAAGATTTTATTTGTTTTTATTTTATCTCAATGCTAATATAATAATTTATATCACCATGACTTTCCCTGGCCAAGAGCGTCCAGCCAAAGTAAATAAGACAGACCCTGTATCCGGGAAATGAGATGTGATGTGAGTACAGACTCGATATCTAGCAGGTCCGTTGCTTCTATATTCTTTGCCGGCAGGGTCTATATCTTGGACGAATGAATCCGACTCCCCCATCCACTGACCGTACTGCCTCCATCCAGAACAATCACATTGCCAGTCGTGTGCGCCGATGCCACACTGCTCAGGAAGAGCACCACGCCAGCGAAATCCGAGGGCCGCCCGATGCGCCCGGTGGGTTGCCGGCTCAGAAGCATGTCGCCGAACTTCTCGATCCCATAATTGGACATCCTCGAGGGGAAGAGGCCGCTGCTCGCCGGTTGGTTAGCTTTGTTCAACCACCCGAGATCTCATCACGCCAGGGCTTACGGGCAAATGCAGTTGACCATGATATTCAGCGGCGCCAGCTTCGACGCGAGGATCTTGGTGAGGTGGATACAGGCAGCCTTGGACGGACCATCTGTCAAACAGTCACAGTTAATGACACATGATCGACACCGGTTAGGTTAGCGGGCTGAGGCTAGGTAGAGCAGACGAACAGCTAAACGGCCCACTCCCTGGAGCCGAAATCCCCCCTTCCTCGCCGGCCGTGACGTCGATGGTCGAAAGGCCCGCGACGGAGGCGATGTTGATGACCCGCGACGGCGTCTCGGCCGATGCGCCCACCTGGAGGAGCGGCTGCAGCCCGACCGTCACGTAGAAGATCGACTTGACGTTCAACGCCATGACTTTGTCCCAGCCGCTCTCGGGGAAATCCTCGTACGGCGCTCCCCAGGTGACGCCAGAGTTGTTGAGGAGAACCGTGAGTCGATCCGTGCGGCGCTTGACCTCATCCACGAGCCTGTCGCAGCCGGCCTTGTCCTTCAGGTCGGACACGATGTATTCGCATTGACCAGGTCCCAGGCGATTGAGCCGGTCGGTGGTCTTCTTCAGGGCATCCTCCTTGCGGCTGGCGATGATGACTCGGGCTCCGTTCTGGATGAATCCCTGCGCGGCCATTTCGCCCAGGCCGGATGCGCCGCCGGTGATGAGCACTACATGATTGCGGAAGTTGAAGAGCGATGAGACGCTGAGGTCGGTCATTTTGCGGGTCGGCCTGAATTATACAGAATACAAGTGGGATAGAATGGACCAGAGGTTGGAGAAAGAAAAGTGGTTTAATACTAAGACGCGTGTCTCGGTCAAGATCCTCGGCATCGCGTGGGCTGAAGATGCGGGGAAATTCAACCGACGCCGAGGAAAGCGACCAAAAAAAAAAAAAAAAAACAAACACATGAAGCAAACAGATTTGTCATATCAAAGTAGTCTATCACATTATATACATGTACACACACACAGAGAGAGAGAGAGAGAGAGAGAGAGAGGGAAGGGAAAGCAGGAATCTACTCGTTGAAATGCTGTACCCGCGGACAACTCGTCTCGTTCCCATACGCCGACCCCCGGTACACCAGGTACCCCTCATCGACCGGCCCGGACTGCGCGATGATATCCTCGCGGTCCCCAAAGGTGAAGACCGTCTGCATCCCCATCGTCATATGCTGCAGGATATGGCAGTGCATCATCCACACGCCCGCGTTGGTCACGCGGATCCGCCATGCCCGCCAGCCCGAGGGCACAAGAGGCTGCGTCTTCTGCCGGTACCGGTAGAGCACGGAGGTGTCGCGCATTACCGGGTGCGAGTGCTTCAGGCGCTCTTCGTTGGCCGTGGCGTTGTAGACCCCGTCGCCGCCGCCGATGTCGTAGTAGTGTCGCCCGTGCGCGTGGAAGGGATGGGCGTCGACGCCGCCGTTGTCGAAGGTGCCGGCGTTCTGCCAGACGATCTCGAGCACTTCGCCGATCTTGGCGGGGAAGGTTCGCGTGACGTTGTCGAAGCCGGTGCCGCGCGCCAGGGCCCGGCGGTAGGTGGCGTCGGTGTCGAGGCGCTGCTGGTAGATGTCGACCAGGTACGGGGTCTTGGGGAAGCTTTCGGTCCAGTCGTACCCGCTCTGCAGCCAGATGACGTGGTCGCTCACGTTCTGGTGCACGGTGATGACGATTCTCCGGCTCACTTCGGCCGCCGTGGGGAAGTTGTAGTCCGGGTAGAGCGGCTCGAGCTCGTAATCGAGCCATCCCTGGACGGTCTGGGCGACAGGGCGGGGAGGTTTCACGGGGATGGTGATCAGGTCGGTGGGGGTCTCGGACGGGTATTCGAGCACGGCGAAGTTGGTCAGGACGGCGGGGCGCTCCAGGGTGGTGAGTTGGAGGTAGAACTGGCGCTGGTTGGCGTATCGCAATTCCTCCTCGCTCTTCGCCTTGAGCAGCACGCTGTACCGTTGGCCGCTGGCGATCTGCAGGAAACTGGTCGCGTACGGCTTGGTGTAGTGCCCGTCCGCCTCGATGATCATGACGTCGTGGCTCTCGATGGCCAGCGAGACAAACGACAGCGCGGTGGCCCCGATAAATCTCAACCGGTAGGTCTTGCCCGGTTCGATCGAGATGGCGCCCAGCCGGCACGACCCCGTGGAGTTCGCCCTGGGTCGCCCTTGGCCATTGACCAGGACCGCCTCCGTCTCACCACTCCAGACGAACGGGCTCGATGTGAGACCCTCGGAGATTTCCTGGTCGGTCTTGCTGTAAAAGTCGGAGAGGAGGATGGTGCGCTCCTCGTCGTACTGGAAGGGTGGCGGTTCGCAGGATTCCACGATCAACGGGCCCTTTGCCGTGATCGACTGGAAGCCGACGTGGGAATGGTAAAAGTAGGTCCCTGCCGACCCGACTTCCGGTCGGACCTCGTAGTCGAAGTAATAGCCGGAGGGGATGGGCCACTGGCTTGCTGCCGGGGCTCCATCCGAGAAGGGAGACGTGAATGCGCTGAGGCCGTGCCAGTGCTGTAGAGCTTGAGTGAGCCAGATGACGCTTGGGCAGGAGAGATATCCTGGGCTATCCTACCATTGTCAGGTTCTCGCCCTTCATGTCATTGTAGACGCGGATCCAGGTCACTTCGCCCTCCCGCAGGCGCAATTCCGGGCCCGGGTGTGACCCATTCACGAGGGCAGAGTAGCGATCGGTACATGCGATCGAATGGTTCTGGGCCGTGACGCGAAGAATGTAATCGGGTTGAAAGGACTCATCGTGCACGACGAGGCCTCCAAGGGCTCTCGCCGCCAGGCCGAGAGCGAGAAACAGCGGCTTCCACATGTCGTATATTTTTTGGCGGATGACAAGCTCATACTGGACCAGGACAAATGCCCGGGAGCAGGGGAGGCTTTATTTAAGAACTCCGCAGGAGGTTGTCAAGACGCCTGATCGTCATCAGCTTACCCACAGCCGTCGGGCCTTCACCGCGAGATCCCGCGAGATCCATCGCAGACCCTGGCCTAGCGTACGTTGGCCGCCAGTTGACAGACTCTGATTCTGAACCGAGTGCTGGATTAGGCCATATGAGCCGCACAGATGAGTTGTGCACGAATTTTTAGCAACAGAGGATCAACTGCACTGCCTCAGCGGTCATCTCCAGTTCTCACGAAAGGGGCCAACCCAGCATTCCTCGAATCCAGGGCATTTCATGGTGGGACCCTGTCGGCCAATCATGTCAGCTCTTGATGTCGCCCAGCCCAATTAACTCCAGTCGCAAGGGTTGACCAAGGATTGATCAAGGGAGGGCGCAGCCCTTGCTGCGACACCGCGTGCCGATCGGCATCCCAAAACTTCGTCTTAACTCTCAACAAAACAGATGTCGGGAATTGGCCGATTCGTGAAGCCGATCTTTATTTCCCAGCAGTCGACTGACTCTGGAGTGTACCTGCCATGATTGAGTGATGCTGGGTTTGCCCCAGTTCTTGGAGCCCACGAACATCGCTCAACAGCTACTATGTAGGTTACGATTCGCGTCTACGCAGTAGAGGATCATTGACATGTCTTCCGGTTAATTATGCTTGAATCTTGGGATACTCTGGCTGTAGTCATGAGTCAGGACCCGATTTCAACTGTCGCACCATGGAGCCAAGCTGGACGCCACAGCCATCGCCTCGGGCAGGTAACTTTGCTCCGTGAGGTGCAGGGTCGCAATATATAGTGATGATGCTAAAAAAAGGTATCTAGGTGGGTTAAGATAAATTGGGATCAAAGGTCAGCACGTTATTCCAACAGAGGTCTAATATATATTTCGTGTAGTCTGACAGGGGCATTGTGTTTGGAAGGGATATTATTATCACGTGTCTAGGGGGGAAAGCCACAGCCCAATTCGGCTAGAGACCGACCCAACTAGGCTAGACTGTGCTATTTTCGGCACCAAGGTTTCCCACTCCTTATTGCCGTCTCCACAGGGAAAATAATTCCACGGCTCTTGATTCCTCGTGTCCCTAACGGCGGATTCCAGAATGGCCACCTCCACAGCGCCACCGGTTCCGCCAACGACAACGTTCATACCGCTATTTCCATGCCTGCATGATTCCTGGGAACTCCAAACGGCCGGGCAAACCTGGGCCCGGACGACCCTGAAGGATGTCTCCCATCGGGCTGGGCCACCGAGACATACTTTTCACCAGGGATATGTCCCAGCGGGTATGTGGTGTCGAGCTACGCTGGAAGGCGAGTGACCAGGTTACTGCCACGCCCCCGCCTACGCCAAAAAACAACTACAGATGCTCAATAGAGTCCTCCTCGGGCTTATCCACAGGTCGTGAGGCAGGCATAGGGGTTGCAGCTGCCGTGGGTGGGATATTGGTGATTCTGGCACTGGGGTTTTTGGTCCGGCGTCGACGGAAACCCAAAGAGCAGGGTATGGACAAGGTTCCCAATGTGCCATTTTTTGAACAAGCGCAGCTGCATGAACTGGCTTCTACAGAGCGTCCACGACACGAGAAGTACGAGTTGGGTTCCAATCCGTTGGTTGCGAGAACTAGCAGAGGTAGAGTAATCACGAATATCTGATAATCCAGGTCGGCCACCGTTGATAGTACCTGAGGCTGGTCCTCGGAATCAACATGGGCTGCATGGCGATTGGTGGGAAACTCATTTATCCACGGGAGAGGCGAGATCATGTGATGCACATCTTGTATAGCTTAGATCATCACGTTCATAAACCGAATATGCACTCCTTTGGCCTCTGGTGGGGATTTTCCCTCCTGCTGCCAACCAGCGGCGCATGATTCCCCCGGGGTATCCACGTCGCATAGAGACCTCGCCTTATCCGGGTTGCATCGTGCTTTGCTTCGGAGGCCATCGCTATGGGGGGGGTCGCAGCTGCCGCGTCCCCGCGCCTGCGACGCCTGCTACATCCAGAAGACGCGCTGTCAGCTACCTGAACCTGTTCGTACCATGCGGGGATGAGGAGGGGTATGTGTGTCGGCACTGACTCTGCTGTAGACCAAGTCATGCGAACAATGCCACCGGCTGGGGATCCCCGTGCACCTATGATAGGAAATCTCGGAGGCCCCTCAGGTACGTGTCCGCAGGGAGTACTTCTACGGACCGCTAACATGATCCCCCAGACGGGAGTCCTCTGAGCCCTCGCCGGCGGAAGTGTCGGATGTCTCTGGCAACAGCTGCTGGGTGGGCAATCTCGAACCGCTCACTGCCAGGAGTGTTGCGTCGCCGTCGACCTCGAACGCCGAAATCCGAGCAGCCTCACAGGTTGGTCTCTGCTCTCGACAGATGCTCTGGATGGCACAGAGCATCTGTTCGCCAGAGACGCTCGATCGGATCCTGCAGAACTACCTCCGGGTTCTGCACCCGTTGACGCCGATCGTATGGGCGGCCTCGCTTCGGGCGTACTTCCACAACCCCGACTCCTGCGCGCCCTCCGAATGGCAGACTTTTGCCCTGGTGTTGGGTGCGTGTGCCTTTTCCCTCGCGGCGTTTCCCCGCAGGTTCAGTGCGTACAAGACCGAGGATCCCACCTTTTCCGTGTCCTCATCGTTTGATTTCCTGCAAAAGTGCGAGGCGCTGGTGCATTCCTTCCGAACCCCGGACTACTTTGAGTCTCCGAGCCAGGAGAAATGCGCTATCGCGTACTTCGTCTGCCTGGCCTCTGCGTTGGTCGGCCTTCCAGGGCGCGCCTACTGGTACCTGGCTGAAATGCGCTCGTACATTCGGCGACTGGGATATGACCGGCCCGCGGGCTACGTGGGGCTCGACCGCACGCAGGTAGAACTGGCCAAGAGGACGTTCTGGCTGTATGGGATCGCCGAAATGTACGGAGCACTGATACTGATATCTATCCATTGATCCCCTGGTCTGTCCACGCATTGACCGGTTGGCAGCCACGAGCATCTCACCACCGGCTACGTCGAGGAGAACTTCCGCTGGGACCCGGTTCCCGATGCAATGTTCTTTCGGCGGGAAAATCTGCCCTTCCTGCTGGAGCTACGCAATGATGCCGAGACAAACCGCCAGCTGGGCTGGCCCACCGTGTTCACCACCGGGTTCCATTATCTTTTGCGGATATACCTCGTTTTTACCGAATCTCATGGCGCAATGTTGGAGCCACCAAGCCCAGATCCGATGTCCGGCGAGCATCCACGACCCAACCGATACAACCGCATGGTCTCTCATGTTGCACATCTTCTGGACGACGTCCCCGGGGAGCTGCACATGAATCGCCCCAGGTCTGGCTCGGACCCGGAAACGCGGAACGACGGGACGCAGACTGGCGCCATGCGGGCCAATCTACAAATTACCCGGCTGTGGGTGATGTCGATCTGCCTCGAGCGTTCCCGACTCTCGGACACAGAGACATGGCCCACGACCTCTGTCGATGAGGCCGCTCTCTGGATGGATCGCATCCACATCGGCGAAGAGTTACTGGTCTTCCTGGAATCCGCCGATCTACCTGACTTGGAAGCGAACGCACCCAGTATTGTAAGTTGATCCTGCACCAGCATCTATCTCTGTCCCCGACCTCTGATAAATATAATATCTGACACACTCTCAAGACCTACAAGATTCGGCGCATTACCGGTTTTCTCATGCCGCGGGCGGGGGTGGATGAGGAGATTGCCGGACGGGCGTCCGAACTGGTCCATCGCATCTTGGTGATTCTCACCGAGTTGAACCGGTTTTCCCTCCAGGATACCCAATTTGTCCAGGGAAGAGGTGCATATCTGCCGCTATAGGCAGTCTTTTACGTGGTTTTCTCTCTGTATGATGAAATCTGACCAACAAGGCGATCTCAGACCACCGGAATGTGATATATTTGATTATTGTTATTGGAAAATACTACAGGCTTGGGCATCGGAATCGACATTGCCATAGCTAGGGCATAGATGCAGCGAGGTCTGCTGGTTTCCAACATTCCCATTGAGACGGCCTTGGCTATGCCATGGTGCACAGCGTGTTACCTCTTGACGGCCATCAGATACGGATGGAGAGATGTGATTACGCGGTAGTAGTCTCCTTGTCGCCCTTTGAATAGAACTCAGGTTCCAGGGTGGTCTTCGCGAACCTCCAAGCTGGAATACGCCGGGCGTAAAGCTCGTCGATTTCCTCAAATGATCGTCCCTGCGCAAAGGTTAGTCCCAGTCAGTCGGCCCCAGAATGCCCGGGGAAACCGCACAAGGGTCAGGGAAGTGATATAAGAGGGGACATACCGATGTTTCGGGGTAGAAGAAAAAGACAAACACGTCGCAAACGACGAGGATGCCAAAGAAGATAAATGCCACTTTCCCGCCCATGTAGGGCATGGCAAACGCCCAGATGCAGTTGCCCACGCCGTTCACCACCGTGGCGAGGGACTGAGTCTGGCCGCGGAGAGACGTGGTGGGCACCTCGGCCACGATCGTATAGCCTACGGAGCCGATGGAGGCCTGGTACATGAAGCCCCAGATGGCCATGAAGCCGACCTGGGCGAGAAGCACCGGACGGCCCTTGTCCGTGAAACAGCCGAGGACTCCAAGCAGGAGCAGGCAGGCGGTGCAGGCTACGAGACCTAGAGGGAGGAGGAGTCAGAGAATAGGGCCGCGCTGCGAGGGGAAAACAAGGTAAGGTCGTCGCAGGATTGATGAAGGGAAATTCGCACCGGAGAAAATGAGCTTGCGCCGGCCCAGGCGATCGATCAGCGGCCAGCTCACCATGTTTCCGACCGCCATCACCCCTGTGATACCGAGGGAGGTGTCGAAGACCTCGCTGCCCTGCATGCCGCCCAGCTGCATGAAGTATCCCATGTAACCCAGGAACCCAGGAGACGCCGGAGCAGGCCTGGATGAAGAAGGCGCTCAGCGCGACAGTGGTGCGGAGCGCATTGGCCCTGTTGAAGCACTCCTTGAAGCCTCCGGCCATCTCCTGCTCGCTTTCACGGCTGAGATTGAGCGTGATGCGCTCCAGCATCTCTTCCGTCGACGTGTCCGCGGGGTACAAGGCGCGAATGCTCTTCTTGGCCGCGTCGTTTTTGCCCCGCGCCACGAGACGGGTCGGGGACTCCGGGACAACGTAGAGCACGAGAAGACCGACTGCGGCGAACCCCCACTGGACGGCGAAGAGGGTGCGGTAGGCCAGGGGCCCCTCGATGGATTGCGATTGACGCAAGACTCCGTATCCGAGGACCTGGCCGACGACAATGCTGAAGTTCACGGCGGCCACCATCACACCGCGAAGGTTCGGGGGTGCCACCTCGGAGCAGTAGACGGGGGCGACGGTCAGGAAGACACCGAGGGGAATTTCGGTGAGGAGTTTACCGGCGAAGAAGATGCCCAGATCACCGATGGAATACCACTGCAGACAGGTACCGGCAATTGTCACCACTAGGGAGAACCCAGGCCCGTCAGTAATAACACCGCCGCCGGATGAAGGGGGAAGGAAGGAAGGAAGGAGGAAAGGCCCACGGTAAGCCCCGAAGATGCAGAGCTTCTGCCCAAATAGTTTGGAGAAGAATCCCGTTGCCATGCCTCCGAGGACGAGCCCGAGCATCGACGCGGCCGTGAAGGCCAGCTGCCATTTGGCGGGCACCACGTACGCGCCCTGGTAGAGGTGCCCGTAGTCCTGACGCCATTGAGGGATTGAGAGCACAATCTGTGTCTCTGTTGTTAGCCGCTGGTGCCGTCAGGGAGGATCAGAGTAAGACTGCTCGTACCGCGGATGCGAGTCCGTCGTATCCCCACATGATACAAGTGAAGAGCATGTACACACCTAGGGCAAACCATCAGCATCTGACCGGAGAATCAACGGGGTTTATTCTTCTGACGCACAGGAAGCCATTGCCTTGGGATTGCGCTTGATGGTGTCCCAGTAAGAGGTGTCCTTGACAGCTTCCGGTGCCGGCTGCGCAACATCCTCAATTTGGGCCGCAACCCCAGCGACGAGGCTCTCCTTGGGGACCTTCTCCGACATGGCTGGTTTAAATGTTCAGTGACTCTTCTCGGAACCGAAGCTAGGAATCTGATCTGTACAAGGTCTCCCTAGACCTCAGAGGGTGAGGCATCCGGGGCTTCTTATATCCCGCTGGCCTGGCCTGGTCGTGGTGTGACGACGACTGGAGATATAGAGTCATTGCGCGGCATGCACCGTACGATGAAGCTGATCTCGTGATTCGCGAGTGAAAATCCTCCTCTGAAAACAAAGTTTTGTCGGGGGGAGAATCTAGGCAAACCGGTTGACGTGCTCCATGCTACAGACTCGAATCTGGGGAATGGAACGGGGGCTCCGGTGGCAGGGCAAGTCTTGCCTGGTGCTCTCCGGCCTCGAGGCAGCTCCAGCCGAGTTAGAACCGCTGAAAACCAGTCAAAGGACGGTCGAGAAACGCCATCGGATGCCGGAGTGTCCCGGAGACGCGGCTCGAATAGGGCTAAGTGGAGGTGGAAACTGGGGTGGACCAACCACAGCGCTGGACGACGACTGAACCATCGCTTCCCCAGAGCTCGCCTAATCTTGCCCCTCGGCCGGAGATCAGATCGATCGTGAACTACAAGCAACAGCTCCCACGTCTGCTCCATCGGCAGGCGGTTTCCCGGTGATCGCGGATGAAGCGGCGTTGTGCATACGGGGGGCTCATGCATCTTTGATTATCCCGCTTCCACAGGCCGAGGGAATGTCGGTTATAAATGACATGCATCCTCTCCTCCTCTTCTCGTGGACAGCATGAGTGGTGCCCGGAACCTCATCCTGCGCGTGCCACTACTGCCTACGAACAGCCTGCCATGTCGTCCGAGTCGATTGCACAGCGCGACTGGCCGTCCCTGGTCCAGTCCATGACCCTTGAAGAGAAATGCTCTCTCCTCGCCGGCGCAGACTTTTGGCACACCGCCGCCATTGAACGCCTGGGAGTCCCCTCCGTCAAGGTGACCGATGGGCCCAACGGTGCCCGCGGCGAAAAGTTTTTCGGTTCTGTCCCGAGTGCCTGCGTCCCTGCTCCGGTTTCACTGGCGGCGACGTGGGATCTCGGCCACCTGGAGACGATCGGAAAGGAGCTCGCAGACGAGACGAAAGCCAAGGGCGCCCGTGTCTTGTAGGTGGAGCTTCTTACCCCCCATAGCCGTCGCGAGAGAGAGAGAGAGAGAGAGAGAGAGAGAGAGCCTGAATCTAATGTTGGCATATAGGCTCGCACCCACTGTCTGCCCGCATCGTCACCCTCTCGGGGGTTGTAACTTCGAGTCCTACTCCGAGGACCCCTTCCTCGCCGGACAGATGGCCAGCCACTACATCCAGGGTTTGCAGGCCGGGGGCGTCGGCGCGACCGTCAAGCACTACGCCGCCAACGAGCAGGAAACGCTGCGAAACACGATCGATGCCCGGGTGAGCGAACGCGCCCTGCGCGAAATCTACCTCCGCCCCTTTGAGATCGCCGTCCGGGACGCGCGCCCCTGGGGAGTCATGACGAGCTACAACTCGGTCAACGGGGCGCATGCGGATATGAACGACTTCTTGCTCAACCAGGTGCTCCGCGAGGAATGGGCCTTCCAGGGTCTGGTGATGAGCGACTGGGGCGGCACCAACTCCACGGCCGAGTCGCTGAACGCGGGCCTGGACCTGGAGATGCCCGGCCCTCCTCACTGGCGGACATCGGAGCGAGTCCGCCAGGCGCTGGAGAGCGGTGCCCTGAGCAGCGAGACCCTGGATCAGCGTGTGACCAAGGTGCTCGAGGCGCTCGCCTGGACGAAATGCTTCGAGGAGCAGCCCCCGTTGCCCACTGAGGAGCGCTCCGTCGACTGCCCCGAACGACGGGCACGCATTCGCAGAGCCGGCGCCGACGGCATGGTTCTGCTCAAGAACCAGGAGAGCCTCCTGCCCTTGCAACCCGGGCGACACAAGTCGATCGCCCTCCTCGGCCTGGCCAAGGAGTATCTTGGGCACGGGGGTGGTTCAGCCTCCGTGAACAGCCAGCACAAAGTCACGCCGTTTGACGCCATCCAGGAAGCATTGGGCGGCTCCTGCGATCTAGGATACGCCCCGGGAGTCCGCACAGCGCGCTCCCTGCCGCTGCTCGCAGAGTCCATCACCGCGCCCAGCGGAGAACCTGGGCTCGCTGTCACGGTTGAATTCAACAATTCCACCCCTCCCCAAACGTCGGTGAGCCCCGTTGCGAACTTCCAGCCGATCGAGCTGTGAAACGTCGCTGCTGCATCCATGACCGGCGTCTACACCCCGCAGCGGAGTGGCCGTCATTATCTCAGTTGCAGTATCTTCGGGTCGTTTACGATCTCGATCAACGATGAAGTGATCCTTAGCGGTGAAAACATAGATGACATCATGGGCACTTTACTCGGTGTGGCCAAGCCCTTCGAGGTGCAGTATGACTTCCAGGTGGGCCAGCAGTACCCGATCGATATCCGGGCCCAGGCGGGCGATTGCTCGGACAGCGGCGTTTCCATCCTAGGCCAGTCCTTCCTCGCGTTCAAGGTCGGGTTCATGCACCAACAGGAGTACGAGGTCGATCTCCTTCCGGAGGCCATTGAGCTCGCGAGCCGCTCGGAGCTTGCCATCGTGTTCACCGGGCATACTCCCGAGTGGGAAACCGAGGGCGTGGATCGGGAGAGCTTTGCCCTGCCCAAGGACGGATGCCAGGACAAGCTGGTGGCCGCGGTGGCCGCCGTCAACCCGAACACCCTCGTCGTCAACTGCACGGGGTCTCCCATCAGCATGCCCTGGTCGTCCGAGGTGGCTGCGCTTGTCCAGGCCTGGTTCCCGGGCCAGGAAGCCGGCTCCTCAAATGTCGACGTGCTGCTGGGCCGCGTGAACCCGGGAGGAAAGTTGCCTGTTACGTTCCCAAAGAGTCTGGATGCTTGCCTCGCAGACAGGAATTTCCCGGGCGACCTTGCTAAGCGTGTGGTGGAGTATGAAGAGGGCATCTACATCGGCTATCGCCACTATGACCGCTGCCCTGAGAGTGTTCTCTTCCCCTTCGGCTTCGGTCTCTCCTACACAGAGTTCAATATCGAC
Source organism: Aspergillus conjunctus (assembly GCA_027569095.1). Lineage (NCBI taxonomy): Eukaryota > Fungi > Ascomycota > Eurotiomycetes > Eurotiales > Aspergillaceae > Aspergillus > Aspergillus conjunctus. The sequence continues at coordinate 32,524 of JAPDEL010000094.1, read as the reverse complement.
GCTCATGTCACCATCTCCAACCCTTCCGTGACAGATGCAGAGACGCCGTTCAATGTGGGTGTGACGGTCCGAAACACCGGCTCGGCCAAGGGCAGCGAGGTGGTCCAAGTCTACGTTGCGCCCCCCGAGGCGTCTTCTGTCGACCAACCCAAGAAGGAACTCGGTGGGTTTTGCAAAGATCAAGCTTGAGGCTGGAGCGGAAGGGACGGTGGATATCGCCATCCTGCCACGGGCCCTTGCTTACTGGGATGATGTTGCAAAGGCCTGGTCCATTGAAGCTGGTGACTACTCGGTGCATGTTGGAACATCCAGCACGATGATCCACGCCGTCAAGAAGATCACGGTTCCTCGGGCATTACAGATCTCCCCTAACGCACCCCAAGGAATCCTAGCCAGTGTGTTGTAATGGAGGGAATGCCCTCTAATTACCCCGCTGCGCCTATAGATCCGTGTTAGTTAGATGGTAATATTATGAATGCAATCTAGAAGTCTGATTTTTCATCGCGTGAATCGCACCACCATCTGATCAGATCGCCCAATAATAACGCTCCATGACATGTAATAGTCATTCGTCTGTCACTTACCTGCATGAAAATACTGAGATGAGGTGCTTAGACCTTTGCACCACCCACTGGACGTACCACATTACAGCCAATTTGCATGTCTTGGGAGACAAACAAGCTTTCGGTATATAAGACGACGCCCCGATCTTCATGGTTGGGAATCCCTACTGCAAAACTACGAAAGGAAAAGAGACAAAAAGGACGAACTCGGAATAAGGGCTTCGCGTATCCTGGCCAGCCGGAGTGTATTACCAAAATGTAATTATTCCCGAGACTCAAGTCGACCCGGAATTGTCGGCACAAGACCAGGCTGCAGACCCGCCCGACACCCTGTAACTATCGATAATAGCGACGACCGAGCCATAGGTTCCAGCGACCATCAGGAAGGTGCCCAACACAATCATAAACACGCTCCACGCAACGCCCAGTTTCCAACGTGGTGTTTTGTCCGCTTTGTCGACCTTCCAATGGTCGTACAGCCACATGCAACCCATAGGCTGGAAACTAAGAAAGGTCCCCAGCAGCGCACCGATGAGCGAGACGAGGGTGCTAAAAACTGGAATCCCACTGGCGATAAGGTAGGCGACTAGGGTGATGCCGAAGGTGCAGCCAATCCATGTTACCCAGTGGATAGGGGTATGGGTTGCGAGATGCGTGGATCCACGCAAGATCCGGACAAAGATGTGCTTGGCGGATATCTTGAATCACGTTAGTCTTGGGCCTACTTTGCGAGGTGCTTCAGGGGAGGGGGGAGGGGATGCGCCTACATGGATGAATAGGACGGCAGAAACAATCAACCCTGGGAGGGCAATGCCATAGGCCACCTGTTTGATGATCGGACCAGCCGAGCCCAGGGCAGGCGAGGCAACGTAAGAGCCACAGTAGTAGTAGACCACCGTGCCCACCACTATATAGACAATGGTAACCGTGGTCTGGCAGACGAGCAGCGATCGCGTGTATAGCCGCGGTTCGCGCATCTCGGCGACAATGCTGAAGAAGGCCGCGGTACCGGAATAGGTGAAGACCAAAGTCGAGATTGCCGAGATAGCATCCACGAAGCTTGGGTTGTTGAAGAGTTTGTAGTCGGACTGGAGGATGATTCCATCGGTTGTTGGGGGGTGGCCCTGGATGCCCACGCCGACGGTCACAACAAAGACTACTACGTGGTTAGAGCAGGAGACAGGAGGGAAGGGCAACCATGCGTACCGGATATGATGATCGATGAAGCTCCCACCCAGGCCAGCCAGCTAATGCGGCCCAGTGTCTCGATGGTGGAGAAGACAAACCCGATGATGGCGGCAATGGCCACGAAAATGGCGGTGCAGATCGCATGGGTCGAAAGAGCATTGAAAGCAATCGAGATGCTGAGGATGGCCGAGGCGGCCACGAAGGTATAAACTAAGCGAGGTCAGAATAGAGCGCGCAATGGATCCAGCTAGAGAGGGCGCCGACTCACGAAGGCAGAAGGCTGCACCGAAGATTTCGTAGCCAAGGCGTCCGAAGAGCAGGCGTCCCACGTCATCGATCCCGTAGACATGCGGGTGGCGTTGTTTAAAGACACCCACCATCCAGTCTGACCAGGTGGTGGTGGCGGCAATCGCCAGGAGCAGGATGATGCCTGGAATTATACCCAGGGTGTCGAAGACGCTGGGCATCGAGAGGACCCCCAGGCCGATCTGGGTCTTCATCATCAGAGCCGTGGTTCCCATCCATCCGATCTGGGGGGGGGGGGCATTAGCAGAGCCCATCCTAAGCAGGGATAGAAGCATGCAAGTTACATTTCGGTAGTTGGGCCCAGACTCGGAAAGCTCGCCAAAGACAGCATCGTGGGCAATGACCTTGCCAGCAAGGACTGGGTCCCCCGGGGAGGGCTGGTGAGCGATCCCCTCGGGGTTGGTGTCAATCTTTTCTTTCGACATGGTATTCAGATAGGTTTGCGAGTCTCTGGAGGGAGAGTACGCTACGACAGGGAGTGGAGGAGGATATTTAAGTGCTTTCTTATCGTGGCGTGCAGAAAAGAGACTCTCAGCCACCGTCGGCCAAGAACCCATGATAAGGTTTTTTTGGGTTGAGAAGACGGGGGTCGGACGGATTTCTCGCGCCTGCTCTCGCTCTGATTGCAGGGCGGTTGACCAGTGGGTCGCCCTGGGGTGAAAACAGCGGCGGAGCAGGATTCTGGGGTAATTATTGTTACGCAATGAAAACATATCGATCTCCGGGGAAAGATTGGAAACACTGACGTCTTGTCTCTGCTCAATCGGAGTGAGCCCTAGATCACTGATAGGGGGCCATTGGGGGAAGTCCCGAGCGAGGGCATGTCTCTCTCCTGGGGACGCAGGAACTTTAAGCAGCGGAGTGCCACCGAAACCTTCCCTTGACCCCCCGGTGGAGATAGCCTGGGGTGAAGGAGCAAGCGAACCAATCACACGGCCTGTATTTCAATGGCCGTTGTGCGTGCGGGTTCGGGCTTGCTGATCTACACCTAGTAGGCACTGTGGCTCCGGGTATACTATGGCTGAACTGCGTGTTAATACCGAATGGGGCGGGTTCATCGGAATCTCTGAGGTCATTAGAGTGGACCACAGATAGCCCTCGTCCTCCCGTCGCTCCCTCCTGCTGTTTTCCGACTTGCCATGTCAGCCCCGATCAGGGCACTCGCGGCAGGGACAGCCGATATCATGGCATCTCCTGTCGGGAGATGAGAGGAAATGCCCCTATGAAAAGCCGAGCTCTGTCCCCTATTCAGTCCCTGGTTGAATATCGCAAGCCACGGAAAAGTTATTGAAAATGTCCTCGACGAAAGTAGCTGTCCGGAGCCAGAATGCTCCCGCCCCGAGCCCCTTGATGTCCCAGGGGATAATCTGCAATGGAATGATCTATTGCTCGGGCAGCCTGGGGCTTGATCCTCAGACCGGCAAGTTTGTCGATGGCGATGCGTCGGATCGAACGGTAAGTGACAGAGACCATGGTCACGCAGAGATGGTATTCTAACAACTCTGGAAAAAGGTACGAGCTCTCCGCAACCTGGAGGCGATCCTCAACGCTGGAGGCAGTGACTTGAGCAAGGTTGTCAAAGTGACCATCTTTTTGTCGAGCATGGAGCACTATGGCAAGGTCAACGAAGGCTATGCCAAGGTGTTCACCCACGATGTCAAACCGGTGAGGCTTCCAGTCCACGCTCGACTGCTCTTGCGCTGATTGTGTATCGACTGTAGTGTCGGACCTGTGTTGCGGTTGCAGAGCTGCCCCTGGGTGCTGAGGTCGAAATTGAGCTGGTTGCGTCGATCTAGTGATGCAGGATTATAAATGTTCCATATACCCGAATGAATATAGCTTATGAGGATAGAACATATATTCCGTTCCAGCTCTGGTTACACTTTGGGAACTCCATCCCGGAATGCATTTGTAGGAGTCTACAGCCCGACTCTACGCCCTGGGAGGGAATGCACTGTCTAGCATTACAGACGAGCCTGGGGCAATGTCCGTTCCACCAACTCAACGACCTCCTCAGCACAGCCATACGAGCCCAGATAGCCCCACGAGTCGTGTCCGTAGTTGTGAATAACCCACGTCTCGCGATCCAGCCTCTCCCTCTCAATCCGAACCCCCTTCTCGCGAAACGGTCGGAATCCAACGCCATGCCTCACAATATTCAGCCCTCGCATGCCCTTTCCGTGAGCGATTTCGGGACACACGTGCAAGACCCGTTGCAGGATCCGCGTCGCCGTGTTAGGATCAGGGTTCGTGTCCCAGTTGCCCAGCTCATATGTCCCCCCGAGAATGGTGCCGCCTCCGACTGCCCGCTGCATCATGTACGTCTCCTCCGTCGGACCGTCGTCGGTTCCCGAAAACATCAACATGGCTGGGATGGTGTTCTGGACGAGGACTGTCTGGCCGCGTGCGGGCAAGACGCCCTGATCGTTCACGCCGCCAAGCGACCGAGACCCAAGACCGGTCGCGTTGATGACGATTCTGGCCGGGTCGCCGGTCTGGCCCAGCTGCCTGGCTTCCTGGATATTGGCCAGGCGGGCTCGACGAAAGACCACGCCCGCCTTCGCACATTGCCCCAGGAGCCATGGCAAGTAAATGGCCGTGTTGATGCACACGCTGGTGAACTGATAGCCTGCGTCATAGCCTGGGGCTAGCTCACGGGGAGTGAGTTGCTGGAAATCGTCGAATAGGCATCGAAACCAGGGATTTTCCGAAAATGCCCCGGGGAAGGCAGAGTGAGAATCCTTCACGTCTTTCGTCCGTCGTTGAAGCTTGATTCCTATCCGGTGTCATTAGCCAAGATGGCCCAAATGGGATAGACCTGGACGGGCGGACTTTGAAAATGGATCCCAGCTTCCGGGACGTCGGCCGCGAGATGTTTGAGTTCGAGCCACGTTCTGCGTTCCCACACACTCTCGTCCTCCGAATGAAGCCTGTGTGGGCTGTCAGTCGATACGAGTTCAACGCGAGGTCTCTCCATACGTACGGGACGAAATTGGCACCGGCCCATGGAGACGCATATTCAGCGTGGGAGTCCCCTGGCATGTACTCGGCCACAACCGTGACCTGATACTGCTTTGTGCGGGCAAGCAAGAGAGCCGACGTTAAGCCAGAAACACCTGCCCTGGAGGAACCTTAGCAGGAGTTTTGACGGTTGATAAGAGGTCCAGGGGCGTACCCAACCACGACGATCGAATTGGCCATCGTGCGAACCCTGACTCGGCGAGGGCCTGTGAATACCTTGATGGTGACGGTTGAGAAACGAAGTCTTGATAAAATCCTTCAAGTAGAAATTTGGGTTACAGGCGGAGAGGAAGTTGGAGACTAGCTCCTGTGAGACTCGCTATTGTCGTAAACCGCCCGAGGTGTGGTGGAGTGGACATTGACGGTCGCGGAGAGTTGCCCTCGACGGGAGACGAGCAGGCACAAGCGACGTCGACCCCGCCCTAGAGTGCGACAAGATCACGGAGTGGTGTTTACTGCAACTCGCATGTTATTGGAGTATGAAATTAAAATGACATGTCCAACCACTACAGCTTCGCAATCCCAAACCCGTCTCGAGCGACGACTCCCAATTTCTCTCTCGTGATCTCTTTCAGGTTCCTCGCCCCCGCTAGTGCCATGGTTCGACTCAGCTCTCGCTCCAGGATATGCATCGCGGCCTCCACGCCCTCGCGCCCTTTGTAGGCCAGTCCCCAAAGCGCCGGCCGCCCAACCAGGACGAAATCCGCCCCAAGGGCAAGCGCTTTGAAGACAGCTTCTCCCGATCGCACCCCGCCGTCCATGATGATGGGGACCCTGCCCTGTACCGCCGCGACAATCTCCGGTAACGCCTCGATGGTGGAGCAAGCGGCATCTAATTGCCTCCCGCCGTGGTTGGAGACAAGCACGGCATCCGCGCCATGCTGAACCGCCAGTGCCGCATCCTCCCCCGTCATGATCCCCTTGAGGATGATCTTCATGTTGGTTACCGACCGGAGGAAAGCCATGGTGCGGGCCCAGGTCAGACTGGAGCTGTGCATGGAGTTCCCCGCTGCATCACGCAGGGCTTTGGCCTCGGCCGCCGTCCGGGCGTTCATCAGCTGTCGGTTGACGCTGGGCTGCGGTTTGGTGGTCGGTTGGGCCTTTTGGAGATTCGGCAGCTCCATGCCTCGTGGCAACACGACGGCGGTCTTGCGCTCGGCGAGGCGGTTCCCGAGGACGGGCGTATCGACGGTCACGACCAAGGCTTGATATCCGGCAGCTGTGAGGTTGGCACGCGGTCAGCGCATGTCTATCAGTAACAGGTCCTGGATGGGGAAAGTGGAAGAGACCTTCGGCGCGGCGGATCAATTTCACGCTCTTCTGGACGTCCTCGTACAAGTAGATTTGCATCCAAAACGGAGGGGCGGGAATCCCGTCATGATTCCGTTGCTCCTCTCTCGTGCGCACAACGTCCTCGAGCGATGTGGTGGATTGCGACGAGAGTGTTAGGTTCAGGCCCATGTTCACGGCGGCCCTCGCGACGTCGAGCTCGCCGTCCCCGCCGGCCAGTCTCTGCATTGCACTGGGGGCGATCCCGATGGGCAGGGAGAACCGATGCCCTAATATCTCGCCCGTCGTGTCGACCTCGGACACATCGATGAGCACCCGGGGTCTGATACACAATCGGTCAAATGCTCTCTCGTTCCGACTGAGGGCATTCTGCGCATCGGAGCCGGAGGCGTAGAATTCGTAGATGTGCTTCGGGAGCTTGTCCCTGGCGATAGCTTCTACCTCACCCAGAGTAATCGGATCGGTGGACGGTGAGGTTCCAGGAGAATCGGGTCGAATGGCCATCTTGAAGCTCCCGAGGGAATCAATCGGTGGTCGCTGGGAGATGATGGTGGGCAATCACCATAAAAAAAAAAAAAAAAAAAAAAAAATCCGAGGTAGAAGACAAGTTTGAAAATCGAAAGATTTAAAAAAAAAAAAAAAAAAACATGGCGGCCATTGGCGACATCCGTTATTGGGTCTCCAGGGAGGGGATCGAGATAGAATCACTACTGGTGGAGCTAAGTGACTATGGTTGATAGCTGGAGAAGGTGGAACGTGGAAGGTAACCATCGCGGACGATTTCCTCCGACGCCGCTATGTTATGTTCCTGTCAATACATACCGATGAAGCAACCCCCAGCATCTCCAGGAAAGGTATGGAGAGGGAGAATGGGGGGATGGATTCCCAGCGATAAGACGGGTGGAGTGTCGAGTCCCTAGGGTTAGGCAGGCCATGGCGAGACTTTCCCCATCCAGCTCCAGGCCACACACAGCAAGCCTTCCCGACAACCAACCCGCCAAAGTCGCATCTTTTGACTGATAAGAGCAGCACCAGGAGGGGCAAAGACGCTGCGGGGAAGCCCTCAGCTATATAAGAAGATTCGGTCTGTGCACTGCACGGATTCCTTCTCCATTCACGCGCTTTTCACAATTCATCATGGCTAAAAGTAGAGTTCTGGTCGTCGGCACCGGCGGCATTGGCACGATGGCGGCCTACGCCCTGGAGCACGGCGGACTGGCAGAGGTCACGGCGGTGATGCGGTCGAACTACGAGGCCGCCGTCAGGGATGGGATCGATCTCGACTCGGTGCAATGGGGCCAGGTCACGGCCTGGAGGCCATCGGCGAGTATGGATCCCGATCCACATCCTTCCCTGTGAGGGAGGGGGGGGGGGGGGGGGGGGTTTGCTTACTCTTTGCAGTCACCAAGACCGTCCCCGACGTCTCCAAGGGCGACGTCGCACCCTTCGACTACATCGTCGTCACCACCAAAAACGTTGCCGATGTGCCTCCCACGGTCGCAGACATCATTGCCCCGGCTGTGACCCCCGGCCAGACGGCGATCGTCCTGTCGCAGAACGGCATCAACATCGAGAAACCCCTGATTGCCCGATTCCCGACCAACCCTCTCATCAGCAGCGTCGCCTACACCGGCGCCACCGAGACCGCCCACGCCAAGATCTACAACGACGACCCCGACTGCCAGAAGATTGGCGCCTTCACAAGCCCCCAGGTCCCGGCGGACGTGGCCGCCGAGGCCGCCCAGCGATTTGTCCAGATCTACAACCCGACCGGCACGCTGGATGTCGTCTACGAGCCGGACGTCGCCCGGGTGCGGTGGCGCAAGATTGCCTACAACGGCTCGTTCAACCCCGTCGCCTCGATCCTGCGCATGGACACCCCCCGCATGCGCATGAGCCGGCACATTATCGACGACTTGATTGTGCCCATGATCCTGGAGATCCGGACCGTGGCCGAAGCGAATGGCGTGACGCTGCCGCCCGATCTGATTGACGCGGTGATGCACCAGGACCCCAACGACACGGCGTTCAAGCCGAGCATGTGCCAGGACTTTGAAAAGGGCAACCTCATGGAGATCGAGAACCTGGTGGGCGAGCCGCTGCGCGCGGCCGAGAAGCTGCAGATTCCCACCCCGACCTTGAGGATCATTTATGGTATTATGAAGGGGTTGCAGCTGGGGGTCAAGGAGAGGAAGGGCCTGTGGGAGCCGAAATTCCAGCCAGGGAACCCATATGAATAGTGAAATAAAATTTAAATTTGCTATTCCTTTATCCGGCTTTGATTCCATGACGTTTAGTCTGTGATTCCGTCCCCGTAAAAGCCCCGAGTGAATCCAGTGAGCCTCTGCATGGTAATCACGGTGTGTGCAGCTCCCTTCGTCTGGTCCACAGGCCTCTATTATTCGAGCCGAGGTCTCGCCTATTTATGTGCTGGACCAAACCCCGTAACACAGTAAAGCTGTTAGTATCTTCCTGGGGTGGTTCCACTTGTATGTTCTGTCTACTCCGTCATTCGACAGCGCTGCCCTGGGGACTACTTCGGGGAATGGTTGGAGTATTCAATGCCACGTCGAGGACCAATTCTCATTATAGTATCTAAGCTGAAAATAAAAAAAAAAAAAAATGTAAAATTACAACCGGGCGACAACCCCCACGTTCAACCCCTTCACCACCTCCGCAGCAGCCCGCTCGCCACTCCGGATCGCGCCCTCCATGTAGCCCTTCCACTCCCCGGCCGTCTCGGTGCCCGCAAAGTGCAGATTCCCACAGCTCTCCCGCAGCGCATCGCCGCCCAGGGTCTCCAGCACACCCGGGGTGAGCGATGTAGACGGGCAGCCCCAGCCCGCCCACTCGTCCTTTGTCCACTCGTATGCGGTGAGCTGGATGAACTTCTTCGCCAGGTCCGGCACTCCGTACAGCTTCTCCAGTTGGGCCAGCAGCGCCTTCTCCCGCTCCTGCTGGGGAAGCGCGGCCCAGGCGAGACCCGGATCGCCGCCCATGAAGCAGGTCAGCACGTACTTGTGGTCCAGGGGGCTGGAGGTGTCCCGGACCACGCCCGCCGGGCCGGTGAAGGACTGCGCCAGGCCGCAGAACCCGCGCTCGATCCAGAAGGGAGAGCTGAATTCGACCATCGCCTTGGTGTAGTATCCGTATGTCGTTGATTCAATGTAGGCCTGCTTGGCGGGGGGCAGCCGGGGGAAGAAATTGATCTTCTTGAGCGCCGGGGTTGGGACGGTCGTGATGAGCCTGCGGGCCGCGTACACGGCGCCACCGGCCTGGACCGTGACTGCCTGGTCGCCGCTCTGCATGACCGAGTGAACGGGGGTGGAGAGGCGGACAACGCCTTCGGGCAGAGATGAGGCCAGCCCGAGGGAGAACACCTGGGTCCCTTGGCGAACGCGGAGGTGCTGGCCACCACCCTTGCGGTCGGAGCGCATCTGCAGCAGACCGCCGCCAGACTTGCAGTAGTTCAGGAAGAACAGAGCCGAGATATCGCGGGGGTCTTGCCCCAGCATGGCCCGCGTCCAGACCGTCGCGGTGGCAAGGGCTGGGGGACTGGCGCCGCGCGAGCGCAGGTAGGCCTCAAAGGTGAGGGCGTCGAGGGCAGAGTCCTTGGGCCGCCAGGCATCCAGGGCCTGGCAGTCGGCCTCGCACATGTCGCGGATCTGTGCGAGATGGGCCTGCGTCGCGGCATCGAACTAGATCCTGCATCAGTCACACAGTTCCAAAAGGGGGGCAAAACCAAAAAAAAAAAAAAAACAAAAAAAAACATACATTCGGCAGTTCCCCATACGCAAAAGGTGTGCATTTGCCATCAACGTCCTGCAGAACCGCGTTGCCAGTGGTGTTCTGCTCGATCAGCTCGGCGTTGTAACGCTTGGCCAGGCCGTAGACTTTGGTCTGGTTCACGTCATTGATCCACGCGGCCCCCAGGTCAATCGTCCCATTGCCGTCCTTGAGTTTCGTGCTCCATGTCTTGCCCCCGACGCGGTCACGGGCTTCGAGGACCACACAGGACAGGCCGGCACGCAGGACCTCATGGGCCGCGGTGAGACCGGCCAGACCGGCCCCGATGATGACCACGTCGACGGTCTCGGTCGCTCGTGGGAGAACCGGGGGGAGGGACGGCTCAGGCAGGGCGACCACGGCGTCAATCTCAACCAGCCACGAGGCCAGCGCCAGCTGCTGGACCGGAATCAGTGTGATAGCGGGCCGGTGGCCCCCGAGGAATCGCTGAACATGGCGTGTGTGCAGTCGATTGGCCGGGTCGTAGTTGACGATCAAGATATTGAGCTTGACGATGTCCTTGACCGATGCGCCCGCAGCGATGATGATCTTCCGGAGGTTCAGGAGCGCCAGGTGGATCTGGGACTCGTAGTCTGCGGGCACGGAGCCATCCTTGAGAGCTCCGACCTGGCCAGAGATGTGCAGCTGCTTCCCCGCGAGGGACACCGAGGCTGCGGCGTGGTAGGCATTGGTGGTGTTGGACAGGTCCACGGCCTGGACGGTGGGAGCCATCTCGCTGGATTGACAGATGGGAATGGAGAACAGAAGACCTGGAGACGAGTAGCAAGAGCGTCGTAGTTATCGTATAGCTTTATCTACCCCACAGCGTCGCTAGATCCTGCCTCGACTTGCTGGTTCTTTTGTCCATCTCCCACTTCGGGATGACTTGCCTTGTTTCTGCGACTGGGAAGCCTTCCGTGGTGGAGTCATCGCTTGCGCTTGCCAACCCTCCCGCGAGGCCTGTTCTCGTCGACCTCGCTTTTACAATGACGGGATATATTACTGCCCCAGTTCGATCAGAATGGACCCCTCGACTGTCGTTATCGGTTCGATATCTTAATTACTATCACAATGGCCGGCCTTCGCTCCCTCAAAACCCCCTCACTGCTGATCGAGAAGAACCTGATCGACGGCAACTGGGTCGACTCGGTTTCAGGACGACGCTTCAATGTCTCCGGTGAGTCCGTCCAACGCGATGAACTATATCCATGTCTGACAAGTGCAGACCCCGCGACCAGCGAGGTGATCGGATCCTGCCCGGAATCCACCACCCAAGATGCCCACCAGGCCATTGACGCCGCGGCCGCCGCGATGCCGGCCTGGCGCAACCTCACCGGTCGCGAACGCGCGCATATTCTCCGGCGCTGGCACGACCTGGTCCAGGAGAACAGTGACGATCTGGCCACCCTGATCAGCTGGGAGAACGGGAAAGCGAGCGTCGACGCGGCGGGCGAGGTGCAGTTTTCGGCGAGCTTCCTCGAGTGGTTCAGCGAGGAGGCCGCCCGAGTCTACGGCGACGTCATCCCTCACAGTTCGCGAGGGTTCCGAGTGACGGTCGTCAAGGAGCCAGTAGGCGTATGCGGCCTGATTACTCCGTATGTCTCCTGCCCGTTGCCCTCATAGCGGTCGCTGACCTTTGGACCAGGTGGAACTTCCCTGCGGCGATGATCACCCGGAAACTCGGCCCAGCACTGGCAGCCGGCTGCTCGGTCGTCCTCAAACCGGCCGGCGAAACCCCCTTCACGGCGAATGCGATCGTCCGGCTGGCGGAGCGAGCCGGGGTGCCCAGGGGCGTCATCAACATCGTTCACGCCTTGGACAATACCCCGGAAATTGGCCAGGTCCTGTGCTCGTCCAGTACCATCCGCAAGATCTCCTTCACCGGGTCTACGAGAGTCGGCCGGCTTCTGATGAAGCAGTCCAGCGACACGGTCAAGAAACTCAGCCTGGAGCTCGGTGGGAACGCGCCGTTCATCGTGTTCGACGACGCGGACATCAACCTCGCCATCCAGGGCGTGATTGCGTCCAAGTTCAAGGTCACGGGGCAGACCTGTGTGTGTGCCAACCGGATTTACGTCCAGGACGGGATCTACAAGGACTTTGTCGCTCGGCTCGGCGCTGCGGTGAGGGCGTTCAAGGTGGGAAATGCCGTGGACACGGCCGTGACCCATGGGCCCTTGATTAGTGCCTCCGCTGCCGCTCGCGTCGCCGAGTTGGTCAAGGACGCCGAGAGCAAAGGAGCGAAAGTCGTCGTCGGGGGCAGGCCGATTCCCTCCCTGGGCCCGGCGTTCTACGAGCCAACAGTCCTGGTCAATGTCACGGATGACATGCGCCTGGTCTCGGAGGAGATCTTTGGCCCCGTGGCGGCCATTCAACAGTTCACCTCCGAGGAAGAGGCGATCGATGCGGCGAATAACTGTGACGTCGGCCTGGCAGCGTACGTATTCACGGAGCAGATTGGCCGGGCCTCGCGCGTCTCCGAATGCTTGCACGCTGGGATGGTCGCCGTGAATACAGGGGTTATCTCCGTTGCTTCAGCACCGTATGTTTTTTTTCCCCCCTCTTTTTTTTCCCTGTCTTTCCCTTCCCTTGACGGTACTGACGGTTCTAGATTTGGCGGCATTAAGCAATCCGGCATTGGCCGAGAAGGCAGCAAATACGGGATGGAGGATTACATGCAGACGAAGACGGTGGTGATGGGCAATGTAAATGTCACCCATCGCGCATCTATCTAGATAAGACACAAGGATTCGCCTCGGTCGATACATACACCAAGTCAGATAGGACGAGATACATGAACATGAAAATATATAAATATCCCTGACGATCCTAGCTCAGTAGCAAGTTTGCCCTTGTACGATGGACCTCCATCCGCCACAGACTCGTCGTCCGGTTCCCTGGCCCGGCGCCATCCTTCCACACCTGCGTCAAGACGCTGATCCCCGTCCGCACCGCCGCGATCCCATACACTTCAACCTGCTCATACCAGGCCCGGAAGCGGGTCTGGAGCTGGTCATCAAATGCCTCGCTCGCGGCGATGAACACCGGCCAGTACAGGGGGGCCGCCAGACAGTCCGCGTCGGCTTTGATTTTCTCAATCGCCTCGATGCAGTCGAGCACGGACTCGATGTGTGGGCGTAGATAGCGATGGCCGACCAGGCGGATATGCTGGGCGAAGTAGATGATGAGGGCATGGTGAAAGGCCCGTGCTGTCCGGCGGATGATTTCGGAGCTGGCACTCATATCGTCCACGAGACACTTCTGCAGCTCGAGCTCCAGGGGCCAGTCCATGATGCTGGTTTCGAGCTCGTCGCACTCGTCCGTGAGCTCGTCCGGGATCATCATGGCGATTCCGCTTCGCTCCCGGGCGTCCGTCACGGCGACGACCAATTCCGTGGTCTTTCGGAGTAGGATGAGGAGATAATGTGGGACGCCGTAGATACACTCGTACGTGCTCATGCGAGTCCCGGATTCCAGAGAACTATGTGATTGCGGTGAGTCGACAGTGTCTGGGGGACTGGTTTCCGACAGCTCGGGGATGGCCAGACTGGCCGCAGAGGGCCGACAGGGGGCCGCCCTACCCGTTCTGATCGCCGTGCTTTCGTATATCGTTCGCAGGTAGACGTAAATGCGATGGAGCGACCGGGCCTTGGGAGAGTAATTCACCTTCCAACTTCGTGCCATTTTGATAAAGTGAAAGGCTCCGTCTAAATGAACCCCGCAGGTGCTCGTATCACCCGACATGACCTAGACGTATTTAGACCCAACCCCAACTCCTGGATCGGGACGGAAGATTCTTACATTGATCGATATCATCGACAGCATGGTGGCGAGAAAGTCCTTGTACTTGGGCGGCGACTCACAGCCGATGCCACGCTCCACCGAGTGCTTGAGCAGCTTGATCGTTTTGCCCCGGAGGAACATGGCCTCGTTGGCCCATCGAGTGGCTTCGTCGTCACATCCACTGGACCTGCGATCGTTTGACAAGATGAACGCACTGATCGACAGCAAGGCATTGCGCAAGGCGTCCTGGATGCGCGACGTCGACCCCTCCACGTTCATTTGGCCCGTACTCTGCAGGGCCCGGGTGAGGTGGATCTTCTGCCAGGGGCTCTTCATGTTGTCGATCACGCAGAAGAGACGCACGACGCGGTGCATATAGTGGTGCATCAGGAACTGCTCTAGTGGCGATAGATACGTCGGGGAGGGGCTGTATATCATGCTGCCGCTGGGAAGAGCCCAGCGATAGTGCCGAGAGTCTACGCGCAACACATCCTTTGGTTGGGGGTTATCATCTGGAGAGTCGTGAGGCGTGGGATGGTCACCGTGGGCGACATCCACGGTAGACAGTTCTGGCAGCACCGCGATTGTAAAGAGGTCCTGCACGGCTATGTCGTTCTCGATGGGATATAGTAAGGGGCTGAGGCTGTCTAGGATCTCTGGGGGAAGGACGGTAGGCTCAACAGGGCTGGGGCCGGCGGCAGATTCCAGGCGCTCGCCGAGGGAGCTAGCAGGGGATGACTCGGGATCGAAGGCAGGTGGGGATAGAAAGGGTTGGTCGGCGAGGGCAGTCGCCGGTGAGCCCCGACAAGACGAATAGGCACCAAAGACCCCAAAATTATGGACCAGAAGTGTATCTTGTGAAGCGGAGCAGTCGCTATTCGGCCCCGGTTCCACGTCATCGATAGCACTCAGAATGCTGTCTAACTGGTCCTCGTTCAGAGCACGTCGGCGGGGTGCTAAATGGGTTAGCCATCAGCCCAGTGCTCGGCGCAGGATGTCCTCATCCTACAGAAGGATAAGATGGTGAGCGTACCAAAGGGAATCTGACTCCTCTGCGTGGGAGGGCGGGACGAATCCAGGGCGTATCGGTACGACTTGGGGCTGCCCTGCTCTGGCGGCAACCAGTGCAGCCGGACTCCATAGCCCGCACAGTCGAGCCTCTTGGTTGCGCACTGCCTACAGATTGGCTTCCTCTCATCGCATTTCACCTTCCTCGCCCGGCAGGTCCAGCAGCCGGTGAATGTCTTGCTGTGTTTGCGGGGTTTGTAGCTGCGTGTGGAGAGCATTGCGGTGCGACAATCAAATGAATCGGCGTACCCGTTTCGCGGTGAGTTGCTCCAGCTCGAATAAATTATGATGTGCAGGCCCCCCGTCGCTGTTTTTCAACGACCCCGTCTGTGAGGAGAGGCGACGTTGGGGGTCGAGATGCAAGTGGGGTAACGCCAGGACGGCAGTTGACCGCGATTGGGCGCGCGCTCTTTTTGCCTCGTTCAGGATAGGAAGCTTTCCCCGGCGAGTTGAGAGATCCCCTCACAGTCCCCCAGGTATGTCCCCCACTTTGGCTCTGGAGAGCGTTACGTTCATTTAAGAGACCCCGCTAACACTGGTGTGTTGAGTGCTGCATGACGTCCCTCATACCCAGATCTTTTCCCTTATCTCCCGGTGCACCCAACGCAACATGTCTTCTACCACCACAACAACACACACCATCTCTCTAGATAGCTCTCTAGACGATGTAAACTCGAAATCAGTCTCCCAGGCAGAGCCGGCGGCTGCTGCACCAGCCGGTCTCAGCGCCTGTGGAACCGGAGGCTACCCGGTGCCTGGGATTCCCAAATTCGACGACCCCTACAAGAAGCGACAATGGCAGCTGGAGCACATGGCGGGCGCTTTCAGGGTGTTCGCCCGCAAGGGATTCACCGAAGGCACCGCCGGCCATATCAGTGTTCGCGACCCAGTGGATCCCAATACCTTCTGGATCAACCCGTGAGTCCGCCGCATTCCCCTCCCGGGTGCTTCTCCGCTAATAGCATCAAGCCTCGGAGTTCACTTCGGCATGCTGAAGGCCAGCGATATGGTTCACGTGAACGAAGAGGGTCAGGTCATCGGTGGTAACAAGGTTGCGGTGAACGCTGCTGGCTTCATGATTCACAGTGCCATCCACAAGGCTCGACCCGACATCCATGCGGCTTGCCATGCCCACTCTGTGGCGGGGAAAGCGTGGTCGGCGTTTGGACGTCCTGTGGAGATTCTCAACCAGGATAGCTGCACCTTCTACGGTATCCAGACGGTGTACAAGTCTTTTGGTGGTGTGGTTCTGGAAGCGGAAGAGGGTGAACGGCTTGCTGCGGCCTTGGGGGAAAAGGGAAGGGTTGCGATTCTCCAGAATCACGGCCTGTTGACGGCCGGAAGCACTGTAGACGAGGCTGCGTACCTTTTCACCTCCTTGGAGAGGACTTGTGAAGTTCAGCTCATGGTTGAAAGTGCCAAGTTGCCTAAGAACATTGTCGGCGATAAAGAGGCGGAGTATACCGCGAAAGTCAATGCAGACCCGGTACGTTTTCATCTTATAATCTTCGACTCCTCCTCTGCGGAAAGAGACCTGCTGACTCGGGCCAAAGGAAACTCTCTACTACGAGTTCCAAACAGACTTCGAGTACGAGATCTGGAAGTCCCGAGGAGAGCTGAGCAAGGGCGTGTAGTCAACCTCATATCATACTGTTTCTGGTCTCTCGTCCTTCTCAGGATCGTTTACCGCGCTACCTACTGGAGTCCTACCATACAGCGTAACTCTTTGCATCCGTATCTAAACCATTACTCATGTAAGGCTATTGCCCATCTCGTCTAACCGGGCCATTAGATTCGGATTGTACCCCAACATTAAATCCCCAGTAAACGTTTCAAGCCCTGCCAGGAACCCCAGGAACTAACCGCAGCTCCTAGCTTACAGCTCCTGCTCAGCCCCTTTCGTCTTCTTCACGTTTCCAGGAGCCCCGTTCATAGAAGCTGCATTTACAGAAGGCACATTCGCACAGGGCACGATCTGAGAGAACCTGTCAAACTCACCAGTCCGTGCCCGCTCGACTCCCTCTCCTTCTTGATTCTTTTTCCTGGACCCATAGGAAAGTCGAAGGGGGCTCAGCCTCGCCCATGTCTCTGAACTGATAAACATGTCTGTATCGGGCGAAAGAAGAGCCATGATGATCATCATGGCCACTCAGATATTGGCGATGTACAACGTAAACGTCCACCCTTCAACACCGGCGTCGACGATGGCTGCTTTGAAATAATACAGGGCTAGGGGGCCATGTTCGGCAACTTGGAGCTGGTTTGGGCTGTAGGGGACCGGGTCTAGGTAGCTTCTCCCCCGCGTCAAGAGGCCGACGACATTTTTGAGTAAGTGTTTAACGATGCGTGGTTCATACTGCGATGGGTATTAGCAAGTCACCTCAACATACCGGGTACAACACTTACAATCGTAATGAAGATTGGATCCGCATTAGCCCGAGCCAGCGTCTCCTGCCTCTTCGCAGCCACGAGCTTGCCAAACTGCGCTTCCCAAGCCCGGCAATTACCACATGAGCCAGCTGGTCTGCTCAGTGTATCCCGGGATGTCTCCCGGAAGGTATCATACTGATCCACCAGATAGAGCATGATGGCACCGTATACCGGCTAGGATATAACGGGAGACTAGGATTGGGGTATAGGATATACTACAAGGACGTATAGCAGGGACGGAATTGATGGGAAAAGAAATTAACATTTAGAAGCAAAGCAGCAACTCGGGTGAATCACTCCTGCTGTCAGTCGATACCCTCAAAACTTCTGTATCCGCTCATGGAACGGGGGAATAACCGCCAGGATCGCTGCACACGAGTATCTGGCCCCAATGGAAGGCTCATTCCCATACGAAATCTGACTGAACGCCATCTCTTCATGTTTGGGTTCCGTGATCCACACGATCCCAGGGAGATAGTACGCCGGCCAAACATCCATACTCACATCATCCAGTTCCTCCTCCATCCCACGGTCAGTGACGCGGTATTCACGACGTCTGGTTCCTACTCGCGCCGCATCACTGGCATAAGCCCCGCCCGGTATTGCTGTACCGCCATGATAAGCTGCTCGTTTCACGGCGTCAGATATGCCCCGGACGCGGCGCGACATCATCAGGAGTTTCCAGTACTGGTCAAGATCATCCGTGCTGCGCTCTATATGCTTTGGGATGAACTCTGAATATTGGATATCGTGTGGCTGCGTTCCCGTCTTCATGAAATTATACCATTCCCGCGTTGCGCTGCCCCCCCAGGTGGAGAAATAGTGCTTCTGTGTGCCCTGAACCGTGCCCTCGATGCCCAACTCGGGATTTCTCGACCCATACCTCCCGCAATACTCAAGCACTGGAAGGACGTCAACATTCATCCCAAGGGCCTGGAGGACAGAGTACAACACAAGATCGACCCCCTTCAATGCCCGGGGCAGCTGAAGTTGTGCAACCTCGGAGCTATGCGCATAGGCATGAGAGCAATAGATGCCGAGAACGCCACCTGGAACGAATTATTAGAAAGAGACCCTCAAAACCCCAAGAAATAAAGCGGCGGACCATCTCGCATGAAACCGGGCTCCGAGATGACATCTCGCAAAACACCGTAAAGGGGCAAAGACTCTGGCTGTATAATGCCGCTCGTTCCACCAATTCTCCCAGCTGGCTTGCTGACGTACAAATTGTACGTCAAGGTGATCCTTTCACCCGCGGTCACCGTCTGGATTTCATGTTCACAGTCGCTATAGAATGCTGCCCATTGGATGGCTGTGTCGCTCTGACTGCACCAGTCAAATTCCATTTCCTGCCCGTGGTGTCGAACTGTGAAAACGCCCCCATTGAATTGAGCCGGCAGGCAGACGACCAGCGAACCAATCTGATGTTCGGAACGAGGGGTATCGACATGTGGACGGAAAAGACCAGATGGACCGGAATAGACCTCGAAATGAAGGTTTTCTCAGTATTTAACTCCTTGGTTTGGAAAGGGGCACAAGATAGGCTACAGGGCTCCTACATTCAACTTGTACAACTCTGCCCACAGCTTGCGAGCCCCTCGCATGCTCTGGCCTTCGGTGCAAAGGCTTGGGAGCAATATCCGCTCGATGTTGTCGATTATCCCAAAATTAGCCGGATGAAAGCTCGTCGCAAAGCACCATGAGTCCATCTTGCCAGCCTTGCGGTACCCGGTATCCAGCACCTCCTGTTGGCCTCTCCCAAACGTCGCAGGACTGCAGTCTTTGACGAGCTGTTCAAGAGCGGCCTGGCTGGATTCGATCTTGTCTTGAGTGAGTGGTAGAACGAGCTTGCGACCACACGCATCGTCTCCTACGGCCCAGTGGATATTCACGGGGGCAGACCCTCTCCAAGGCTCTGCAGTGGATCGTGTGGAAGCCATAACCCCAGAATCAGCAATAATAGGAATCGATCCCCCACACGCGAACGATGTTGACGCGGCTTCACCCTCGATTCGGTGCCGTAACTGGCGCAACACCTCCACCTCCGCCGCATGAGCCAGGCTAGGCGTCGAAGGGCCATTCTGGGCGCAGCATCGGTAGTGTTGCTCCATCAGAGTTTGCAATAGAGAATGTCGGAAAGAATCAGAGGAGGATTGGCCGTCTGTGTTGAATAGTTTACGGACTCTAGGACCCCATCTCTGATCCAGTTTGCGACGCAACTTCTCGTGAGCCAGGATATCAATTCCATCATTTCCCAGGTATCCGGGCAGCAGGCGATCTAGATGGGCGCGCAACTCGATGGAAATCATGCGGTACTTTTCAGCATCGTCGCCTTCGAATGTCGTCGGATCGGGGAGGGAATCGTAGCCCCATCGGTCAGTGGGAGGTCGAATCTCAGATAGACGCTTCAGGAACCAATCGACACAGGTATCCACTTTACAATCCTACAGCAAGTGATTCTATCAGTTCAAAGTTCCGATCGGGCAAAATCCACCGCGGGAGTATCACTATACCTCCATGACTCTTTTGTTTACCATGGCTTCCAGCTCGGCTGAGGTATGAAGGGGGACAGGTTGATGTTGGTCCCCGGCACTATCCTCCCACGAGCTCTTCCCGGATTCTAGCATGGTATCTGGTGCGCTCATTTTTGTGGTCGACTCACAGTTGCAACGAAGCTGGGATGCCTGGGAAGAGGATATTATCGAGGGAGGAAGAGCATCGGTTTTATGCGAGGCCGTGTCGTCGCCAGGGGGCACAACGTAGACTTACGCGGGGGATGCAGCTGCCTGAAAAAGGGTTGGATGCTGCCTAGCCTGGTCACACAAAGCAGGTGCATTGCATTCAGGCAGAAGGCGCTCTTGAGAAGCCACCCTACAGGCTCCTTTATTGCATCGACAAACTATAGCAACATCAACTTGCTTGGAATGGGACATGTTGAAAACGTGGTTGAAATCACAACGCGACACCAGCTGGGTCAGTGGGTCTGAGCACCATCGCCCACATTTATATGCGCCAAAATCCATGGCATATCCCGGGATGAAGCTATTCGGTTTCCGAAGGGTCTGGTGGCGGCATTACTCTGGGCCTACTAGTGCGATCTAGCGGACATGGTTGCGGCCTTGTACCTTTTCGGCAAGACCTTATTATAACTTTCACAGCCTGCACTACCTGTTTAAGATAGCAATGCTCACTCCAGTCCCCCGGTGCTACACCAGAAGGCCTCGTGGTTTGATGCGTTCAGATATCACGTCAGCTACGAACGCGCGCAGAGCAAACCCCCTGCCTCCTAGTATTCGCGTGGATCAACTATTCAATCAATCAATGAATCAAGTTCCATAACCTCAACGACGCCTGACTTCATAGATCTTGGTGGTCTCGCTGCTTAGCCGTCTTGAGCGGAATCTTGATGCCCGATCACTGTATAGCCAACGGGAGAGAAAAGGGCTTAAATAGGACGAAGTGAAGCTAACTATATTTAGAATACAAAAGGAAAGTCAAAGCGAATGCAACGTCCAGTCCACCCACCAGACAAGACAAGACAACACCTGCAGGTGCTACAGGAACATGTTCGCCCACAGCCTGCCATCAACTTTGCAACCTTACATCACAACACACGCACCATTACTAGAGTCTTGAGTACGTTGGGAACTCTGAAAATATTCAAACACATTGTGTCAGGATCAACTTCCTTCTGCTTGTCATAGGGTTACCGGGAGATTGTCTAACTTACCGCTGCTGTGGCCAGCTTCGTGGGGCTATCACTTTCCACCTTTGCAGGCATGCTGTTATCCACCGATTCATCAGTAAGAATGTAGGGATTGAGGGGGTTGCAAGTGAGGACACCCACCGGACTTCGATGACGTTCTCGCTGGGAGATCTCTTGCTTTGGTTCTCCTGGCCGTCCTCTCGCTTGTCGAGCTGGAGGTCTGCCACTTCCATGGGCGTTCTCCCAGTCAAGGCTGCGCTTCGAAGCTGGAGGGCATCTTCAGCTACTGGGGCAGCCTGGGCGGCGGGCAGGAGAAGGGCAATCGATGCGGAGCAGGCAATGGCGTCAATGACCTTCATTTTGAGGAGTTTTAAGAGCTTGAGATGACAAGGCTTTTGTGTATGCTGGGAGTCCAAGATTATGAGAGTCTGAAGTTCTGGATAGAATACAAATCATCAAGTCAACGGCCATGGGGATGCCAGGTTTATAGATGTTGGGAGCCGCCCCTGCTCGGACAGACAGATGATAAGAATGGTTAAAATTAGATACATAAAAAGCCGTCTCATCTCAAATAAATTGACTCTCGCACTCTGCTACCCCTTTTCATCGGCCAAAAGACCCAACGACTGAGCGAAGATTCATCACGCCTTAGTTATCCATGACAGAGCACCTGCACAGCCCCGCATGAGGAAGCCAAGCTTCATTGCTAAAAGCAACTGAAGCTAACTAACCGGTTGATTCACGTGGATAGTAGTAAGCAAGGGATTCGCTGTGGGCATGTTGCTGGCTAGCGGGTGAGGGGACATGCAAAGGGCAGGATATGCATTCATCAAGTAGCTATGACTTGGAGTACAGGGATCTGACACTAGTCTAATCCGATCCGCATCGAACCCCATTGGCTAGTGCATCGTTAGTTCAGCTGTTTCAGGTCTTAACGCTCGCGAGAAGAGTTCATCGACAGTGTCTGGCGGGCTAGCGGCACCTAGCTTGGAGTGGACAGGAGTCTTCCCAGGCGGTAGTCATCATCAATCATAGAGATATAGCGATGTTTATGCTAACCTATAAGAAGAGCGAGCTACCCAAGATCTGACTAGGGAGACAAGGGAGTATAGCGAGGGGTTGAACAAAGTTGATTTTTCCCCTTTGGGTCATCAAGTATAGCCAAGAGGCCGTGCATATTACAGAGAGCAGTCAAAATCAGGGAATGGGCGATGAATATTCCCGGCTTGGACCGACAGTCCATCATAAGGGTGCATTCCTACTCAGGTCTAGACAACCGGCGGGTGTATTTCCCGTATGATATAGTTCCTTTTTTTCATATCACTCCCTGTCGCGACAATAGGCCAGGAGGTAGTGGCTGCGATCCGATGTTCTATATGGTGTTCTATCATACAAACTCTGAATAATCTCGAAATTCAGATCCCATCATTCATATTGCGACGGCATGTGGGAATTAGTTGGTTCCTCTCTATTCATGATAAATTCATTTTAACTGGCAACATGTGCTAGGCGCGTAGGACAGAGACTTCTCACACAGGACAACCACTCAAGTAACATCCAATTCGAAAAGTAAAGGCTGAATTATATCTATGGAAATGTAAAGTCACTTCCAGTTTAATTAAGGCACAGAAACACAAACCCATCCATCGCGGATACTTTGTATGTCCGGATGAGCCATCGCTCGCATTAGAGCTCGCCGCGCTTCAGGCCTCCACTCCACCGTTCAGCTAGTAACCTATTTGTACTTCTGCAATAAGCCCATGGCTAAGAAATTCAAGCCCTTGCAAGAGATCCCTGGAGCTGGCCCCAGCCGATTCACCCGTATTGGGCAAAGGTAAGCTTCTTCAGGCTTCGACAGCTGGAGATCCCGTCCGATCTCCCGGATAGAATAACCCTCATCGTGTCCATCTTCCCCACCCATCAGTTGAAGAAAATTCCGAATGCCATCTAGCCCTCCCCCAGATCGCCAGTCATTTGCAGCTTGTCTAGTTTGGTTGCGAGATCAAGGTTTCGTAGTGGTGTTAGTACGCACTGCAGCGCTTCAGCTAAATTCCGATAAAAACATAATCCACATCGAAAACATCTTCTCTATTGCATGAGATAGGGGGTCCCTTTTCAAATGGCCAGCTCTTTTAAGTCGAATTAAGAGGATTGATGACCATGCTCACTGGTATCACGTCTCTATTTAGGTAGCTCGATGCCACTCTTTACCTGTGCAGGCTGGAAGGCTGTTACTGAATCCTGCAGAGAGTAAATCAGCCCCCCAGCGCGTTGCAGGAGCGCTAGTGGTTCTCACGTGGGGGGGCAACGCGGACCCTAGCGGCTGGTCCCCGGCTTTGAAATGCGATGCTAATAGCTCGTTGTAGAACGAGAAATACGTCATATGTTGGCCATGCCACAGCAAAGCATAGCCAGGAAATGGACTTGCCCAGCCCCTGCCCACCAATTATGACTCGCCAGCGGTTCCACCCTCGTGGTATAGCGAGCCTCATGGCCCCCAACGATGCCCAGCTACGAAAAGGATGGGACCCACCGCCGCGACGGCGCAACGCTAGCGGACATTCCGCTCACGAGCTGAGTTTGTGAGCCGACTCGCTTCCTTGACGAAAAGTGTCTTTTAGCGATCGCAGGAACGCGCCGTTGGAGGTGGGGAGGTGGCCAGGTATATAATACCCCCGGGGCTCTGCATGTCCCACACTTCCGGTATCAACTGTTCAACCCCCCGTCGTTCACATCAATTCAACCAACATGTCACAGCAGGGTCTTTTGCAGCTAGCCAAGGAAATCGGGGACCGTTTAGGAGATGTGGTGCGCGTGCTGGAGAAAAATGGCCTTGATGCAACAAAGACCGAACGCGATGAATATCCTACGGGGGAGGGTTTCGGGGAGCTGACCGCGGCCCGTATGCAGCTAGTAAAAGCGGCCCACGATCTAGAGTACATCGCCATGGGGAGGACGGAGTGGTTGAAGGTGAACCTTGCGTTGGTAAGTGACCCTCCTGCTCCGGAGCGGCAAGGGGTGCTCATGCACAAGTAGACCAAATTCGACCATCTGTGCTATTTCATGATCGAGCAATACACGATCTACAAGTTTGTGCCGCTAGAGGGCGACATTTCATACGAAGAACTCAGCAAGGCGTCTGGTCTTCCTCTCGACCCCCTGAAACGACTGCTCCGACACTCCTTCCTTATCCGCCTGTTCTCCGAATCCCGACCGGGGTACGTGGCACATTCAGAAACATCTGCGCTCTTCGTGACCGACCCGGCTCTGGCATCGTGGTTGGGCCACAATTACGATGAGGTGTTTCGCAGTTTAACCGCCCTGCCCGAGGCCCTGAAGAAGTATCCCGAGCCCACCGACCCAGGACATACTGCTTGCGCCATGGCCTTCGACCAGCCCAAAGGATTCTTCGGGGGGTTACTGCAGGAACACCCCTGGCGTGCTGCCCGTTTTGCCGACGCCATGCAAGCCATTACCAAGGGAAGCCATCACCCATCTCATATCGTGCGCGGGTATGACTGGTCGCAGCATGGGGAGGGCCTTATCGTTGATGTACGCTAATCATCCCCACCGTCAAGGTCCTTTCACTAACACACGCCTAGGTCGGCGGTTCCTCAGGTTTTGTCAGTGTAGCCATTGCCCAAGAGTTTCCAAAACTCCAGTTTGTGGTGCAGGATGTTGAGGACCATAGCGGGAAACTCGCCAATAATGTGTCCACCGCCGGTGTGACTTCGCAGATTCAGTTCCAGGTGCATGATTTCTTTGAGCCAAATCCGCAGGCTTCAGGAGACGTGTTTTTCCTCCGTCATATTTTTCACGACTGGGATGATGAGAACGCCGTCAAGATTCTGAGGGGCATCGCAACCGTCATGAAACCGGCTGCGAAGATCGTGATCGCCGATATCGTGGTACCGGGGCCGGGACTTGCGCCGTGGCAGGCAAATAGGATGATCAGGTACGTGGAATGGCGCTCCATGTCTGCTAATGTAGCAATAACGCACTCGCTAACCGGCTGCAGCATGATGGATCTGCAAATGATGGTTGTGGTGAATGGCAAGGAGAGAACCAAGCAAGAATGGGACTTCGTCGTTGGGAAGGCTCACCCGGACTTGAAGATCCTGGGGATCAAACAGCCTCCTCACAGCGTTGCGAGCCTCATAGAAGTTGGGTTCGCGAAGGAGTCTAGTAAGATGTAATCTCTCAAGGGTACAGGTGCCCCTGCCGATAACAATGGGACATGTACCTGAAATATCATGGATGATGCCTCTAAGTAACCAAGTATTAACCAAGTGTATACCTACTGGTCGTTCCAATATCAACCCCATGCATGGCCTACCGGAAAGCTTCAATATTGATGGGGAAGGCCCAGGGCATGAGTACCTTGTGAGATAGGATCCTGGCTCAGGCTATTGAATAATATCACACGTAGGGAGCCCTGTTTTGCTCCATCGCAAAGAAGACACGTCCGAAACCCTCATTTTTTTCTTCCTTTCTTCCGCACTCTTGACTTCCGATCTCTCAGCATCCCCGGGATTGCACCCCGGTTGGCTCAATATGCCCAAGATAAGACGCGTGTTTCCGCGCATAAAGCCATTCCAGTAGCAGTGATGATTGTGGCACGTGGTATGATGACATAATCAGTGCACACAAATCCAATTCTATCCAATCACGTATCAATATTCCCCTCACACAGACCTAGGAATGAGAATACAGACAATGATTTTGTAGCGATGGAACAGACGATGCATAATGCAATATTAGGAGACCCGAAGCGCTTTCAATAATCATACTTGGCCCATTATATGATTCGGGTAGAGACGGCAGCTGTCACAGGTGATCGTCATCACCCCGCTTTGTCGTTATATATATTCCCGGTTGTGCCTGCTTTGAGTGTCTGGGTTTCACGACTTGTAAAGTTACGCGATTATCACGTTCAGGGGGTCATCGCATTTCTACAGATAAGACTACTCAAACTAGAGAGAGAGATATTCCATGCAACATGAGCAAGAAAACTCATTGAGATTGCAAAGACTCGCGGCAAAACGGGTACACAGGCGGCAACACGTGACCACCCCTTGATTCCACTGCGATTACATAAGGAAGGTTTGATTGGCCCAAAAAGGGTCTGGGTCGGGAGCGGCTTCTGCCTTAGGCAGAGATATCTTCTTCTTTGGGTTCGTTTTCAAAGGAAAAAGTGAGGTCCAGTTTCTGCCAAGGAATTTGCTTTAGGAGGGAGAAAAGGTGTCCTCCAGGTTGTTCGTGTGGATAACAACATCATTAAACGGCCAGCTGTTTTGTCTCAGTTTGGGATACCGGCTGCTGGAGACGCGTGATTCGACCTGCAATGCCTGATTATTCCATTGAGATTATTGTGTAACAACGCGAGTCGTCTCTAGCTCCACTCCGTCCATCCCTATGTTCGCAATTTCCCCCGAATATCCTTGTGTTCCGCGCGGATATCAGCTATATTCCTTGTGCTCCCACCGTTTCTCCATCATGTGGAAAGAGAACGTAATGGAATAGGCGTGCGGAGTCTCGTAGAGAGAGATATGATGGAAAAGAGATCGGCAATTAGCTTTCCATTCCAATAAGCTCACGATTAAGTGCGTGAGGATCCTTTGCTTGGATGACGATCGCTGAGGAATGTTGAATCTGGTGGTAGCATTCAGGGGGGTCGAGGACGAGAGACCACAGCTGCTCCCCGCCCCCCTCTTCTCCGATGGCGAGAAAGTTGATCGATGACCATATCTACGGCGCAGCGCACGCGATGAAGCTCGCCGTGCCTTCTGTGGCGCTACTTGCCTTGATATCGAGGGCCCTGTGCTTCAACGAGCCGTGCAAAGAAAATCTTACTTATTGCGGCTCGACTCTGAAGCAGTATGAGGGTGCGTACTGTCATTAGGGATTACTCTGCCCAGGCGCCACCGCTGCGCAAGAACTGACAAGCCAACAGGCTACTCTCTCGACGAGATCCGTGGTTCGATCACCGATCCCACACGAGCTGGACCTAGTCGTGATGCTTTTCGTCAGCCTCAAAATGCACTCCTACGATGTAAAGATGCCGCTGGAGGCCTGCAACTCGTCGCGTTCTGCTACTCGGGCTGTGTCCAGCCCCCCAATGGTGATACGTGTGCCAATTAACTTACCTAGTAAGGTGCCCCGCTGCTCCCTTTTAATTGTCATGATGACTGATCAGCGAGAAGAAGCCAGCGACTTCCGACTGCTGAACTCCCTTGACTCATATTGTCCGGATCCGAAAATTTGATGTCGCCCGTTGGTGTAATTGGATATTCCATTATAATACGCCTGCGGGAAGTTGAGTTCGGGGTGATACAAAGAGGCTCTGATGAATAGAACGCAAGAATCTGCTCACAAAACTTTCTTTGGAGATGGTGTAAAGTAGCTAGAATTTAGCTGGTAGTTTTCGTCTACTCGGCCACCCCGCTGGGAGACAGTCGGTCTACCTAGCGCTACGGCTACTCGACGGGCATATTCGCTAGAAGAGGTCATTGGTTGTTGAAAATATTAGTATAAAAGGTCATCCTAGAACACTCGGACACAGTCTGGGAATCGGCGGAGGCTGCATGGCACCTTATCCGCTGATGAGATACGCGGGCTTATCCTATTCCCATGAAAGATGTAAAATAGCATGGCGGACAGGCACACGAGATCTACAAGGTCTGTGCAATGCGGCCGATATTATGAGGCGGAAAACAATTCCGGAGCAATCGGAATCTAGGTGGACTGGAGGCAGCTGTGGTACCTAAGTAGTTTCGCTGTGTATGAAAGGAACCAAATGTAGGGTGAAGTATTTTGGTATGTTTGGGGGAGCGGAATAAAGGGAGCAAATATCTCTCCACGTTGACGGACCAAGGAGAGCGATTGTGTGGTGGTACAGGCATTCCAACTGGCGATTGGCTCTGTCTTGAGATCGGATCTGCAGAATTACGGTCCACCTTGTTGTGATCGCTCTGCTGAACCTGACTGGTCTGAGATATAAAAGAGTGTTTGCCTCCGAGGAATGCTCTGGTAAACTGAAAAAAGCCCCGTTCTCTCACTGCTCACGTGGATATCCTCCGATGAAGGTCAACTACTAGTGTGAGAAGCTTTAGCAGCTTCTCCTGTCAGTCTCACGGTATGGCTTCCACTTGGCCAAGCCCAGCTGCCGATAGCATATTTGTTCCGACTGCGCTGCTCACCTCATCGGATTCCACTTCCTTTGCTGAAAACGCATGGTGGAGCGAGCATCCCACTCCTTTGACCCCGAAACCGACAGAAGACATACGAATACTAAAGACGCGTCCGCCCAGATCCCGCGACGGAGATCCGGCGTCTCCAGAAGCTCGAAGCCGACGGACGAGCTTTTCCTTTGAATATCGCACCAGGCCGAGAGGAGAAACTGAGGACGCCTTGCGTCTTGAGTGGCGAGATACCCCGGCACATCACCAGCACGGGACAGCCCTGCAAGGCTCGATCTCTGAGGATAACACTGCCTACTGCCCTCAATATGAGACATCAAACCAATTGTCCCGCCGCAGCAGCGTTAGGAGCGGCTATAACATGGCTAGTCTTGTGAATATCAAGCATCAGCGGGGGCAGTGGCTCAGAATTCTGATCGAGTACGCAGCGTATCTCATTTTCGTGGCGTTTATATACTTTATCCTCATTGGAGTACCCCTATGGCGCGGGGGCTTATACTGGCTGCACTGGTTAATGCAGCGCAAGTTCGTCTTCCAGGGCGGGTGGGCCATTGTCATCGCCATGCTGATTCTGTAAGTGTCTGACTTGAACGAAAATTCATCACCCGGACTTACGTCGGCCGTCTGCCCCAGATACTCCTTCGTGCCGCTGCTTATCCCCTTTGAAAAGGACCCGCCAAGCCCTACATTCTACAAACAGCGTGGCTTGAAGCCAGTCGCCCCAGATACAGCTCTGGTCATACCATGTTATCGATCTGCTCCGATCATCGGCCGGACGCTCGAGGCAGCGCTTAAAATCTTCGCGGCGTCGAATATTTACGTCGTTGCAAATGGTAATTCCTCCTGTCCACTGGATAATACAGAGGATATTTGTGAAGCCTATGGCGTCAACCATATTTGGTGCCCCGTTGGCTCAAAAATAATTGCCATCTTTGTGGGCTGTTACGCCACGAAGGCCTTTCGCTATGTCCTCGTTATGGACGACGACTGTGTCCTCCCGGAGAGTTTCCCTGTGGTGGTCTCTCGACTGACGAACGAAGTCCGATGTATCGGATACACGATCAAGTCCATGGCCGGCAATTCCCAGGTCGGCACGTCCTGGCAGCAGGCACAGGACCTGGAGTATAAAATGGCCGGGTTACAACGCAATTTCTCCGGGCGAATCGGCAGTGCCACCTTCCCTCACGGGGCGATCTCATTATGGGAGCGCCGGTTTCTCAGGGAGACACTCGAACAGCACCCTGGGTTCTCCATCAGCGAGGACTGGTTTATTGGTCATACGTGTCGGCGGCTAGGGGGTCGAATCCAGATGTGCAGTGCGGTTTTTGTGGAGACAACGACACCTTCAGTCTTCTTCCCCTTTGGAAGAAATCAAACTAGAGGAGGCTTTGGGGAGACCACGGTTTTTGAGCAGCGTTTCTTGCGCTGGAACTTCTTCGTCCCAAATGGGCTGTGGTATAACTTGGCCTATATTGTCGGGTCCTGGAGGCTGGGCAAGTGGGAGATTGGGACGAAGATTTTTGTTTTCCAGGAGGTACGGCCGAGCTACCCTGATCCTTGAGAGATGAGTTGAGCCCTTCAGCTAATGCCAGTGGAGCAGGTGTACGAGACGATGCTGTACTTTTTCACCCCTTTCGTTTTACCAATTTCCTTCATAGTGCGACCCGTGTTCTGCTGCGGCCTCTCCATCGCCATCCTGGGGCTGTATCTCTTGAACGCCCTCCTCTTCAACGAGATTCACCTGCGATTGAAACACGAGCGAGTGAAGTGGAAAATTGTTTTTTACTACGTGAGTTGTTGCCTCTGCTTTGCACAACCCATGTTACTGATCCATGATGCTCGCAACATAGGTTCCCTACAAGATCATGATTAGCCTGGTGAATGTCGCAAGCTGCTACTGGTCATTGTTCAAGTACGCGCGGTACTTTGCCCGACGGCATCCAAAGCTTACAGAGGACCACAAGGCGGTTGGTATGGTGTTGAGGCTGGAAGAGATAACACGGAACCGCCAGGGAGAGCGCGGGGCCATGGGCAGGAGACTCACGGCCAGGAGAGTCAACATGCCATGATATCTAGGTGTTTTTGTGCACTCTCCAGGAGATTGGTAGGAACTAATGTAGCTTCAACCGATACATATGCTCCTCCAAGTTGTGGAGAACATAGCCCAACCAGTATTCTATAGGCGACTGTATTGTAACATTGAGCAAGTTCAATCAATATTTGATAAATGGCCTCTTCTATCAACAACGTCCGAGAACTATGATGCTTAAATGAAAAAGAGACGTGAGGGAGATTGATTTCATATCGTACGACGCAGAAGAGCCTGACTTATTCCACACTGGCAGACCATTGGGCGACAGTCAGTGTTGCCTCACCACCAGTGAAGGGTTCCGTGCCGAATTGCAAATCTGGACCGTGTTAGTAGACACTATAGGCTCCCCGGGTAGAAACACATACTGATCAGGTACTGACTGGATCCGGGGAAATCGTAGTCATCGATCAAGTGATCCCAAAAGTCCTTAATATCTGCGCTAAATGAGGTAACCGGATCGGGCGCCACAAAACTAAACACTTCCATGTCGCCGTTCATCCCATTCCACAGCTCAAACGTGGTGTTACCCACCGTTGCAGTGCCCACCTGGGAACCGATGGGTTGGACACCACCCAGTCGGGCGAGCCTATTCAAAGAGAGAGAAGATCAGTCAGGTGGGCAGACCATTACAAAAGACGCACGTATGAGACGTACCAAATCATGAGCTCGTAGTCACCGCTATAGGGGACGTGATCACTGTCGGCCGCTGTGAAAAGATCGTATGCCACGTTTGCGCGGATGTCGGTGTTGTCGTAGCTCCATTCCACGGCTGTGGCGATGCTTCCAATGTCGCTGACAAACTTTTTTGGGAGCTCCACGCCGGAGTTCGCATAGCTTTTCACGGAATTCTCGCCGCCAGACCAGGTCCAGGTTGTATGCCACGAGATACCACTCTCCGAGGCACTGTCCAGGTAGGTACACTGTGATCCAGAGCCGGAGTCTTTTCCCCAGAGATTGTTGTTCACGCTGTATGGACTGATGGTGGTGCCTCCATACTGTTCGCAGAATTCCTGCGCAGCGGCAGCCACGACGAGAGAGGAAGTAGGAAAATACCGCATGGTGAACGGGGATGTGTTTGGGGCTGTGAGAGCGAAGTTGGGCACTGCCGGCTGACTCTGGCTAATTTATAGTCGGTATGGGGGACTATCAGGATACGGGCGGAGTCAACCACCATCACCGAGGCAGTCAGCGACGTCGAATCATTGCCCGGAGGAAGAAACCGCCCCAAAGGCTGATGTCATGAACGTGAGCTCCATGTGCTTACCACGCCGATCAAGCGCTGGGGATGAGACCCTTGAAACGGTTGCTGCTTCGTAAAAGGGGTTCCAAGCGCTGCAGATCAGAAGCTAGCTGTTCTTCGAGTGCTCGTATCTATTAATACATGAAAAGTAACGTAATCCACGGCCGAGTTGGCCACACGACCGAGTTGGCCAGATTCCCAAATCCCACCTTCCATTATACCATTTTTTATTTAACATGTCTTTATTTCACTACCATGATCTAAAATGCCTTTATTTTAAGAGAGTAGAATTCAAATGGCTATACACGCGTATAAAAATAATCAAGTATAATCTCAAGCAAAGGCTGCAGTAATTTTTGGGGTATTAAAAGGAACCCTTTAAAATTGGCTAAAGGGAATACACTCACGGTCAGAAACACGGGTAAATGGCCATAAATTATTGGCTAATGAAGAGGATACACTTGTCAAGTAACTGCTTAATGTAGATAAGTGAGACTTTTTAATTTAACCTGAATTCCTAAAAACAATGGCTCAAATTCTGCTCCGTGCATGTACTTAAGACTTATCTGCAGTTCTTGGAGTCAACTGGGCCTATTTCTTTACTAAATGCTGCCTTGAGCTTTGTACATGGTATAATTAAAGAATTATCTATTAGTGAGCTAGATAGGAAGATTCAAAGATTATAAAATCATGATTCCAGACAGTATATAAAGCTATTCAGGAGCATGTAAGTGACGGTCAGGTGACTACCTAGGGGTCGCCGTCGAGTTGCTGGCAGGTCGCCTTCGGATCGCCTGCTCGTCGCTTATAAGGTTTATGAGAGCAAGCGCTACCACTACAGAGGAGGTTATC